>CM070508.1:58111117-58339677 GCA_036346375.1 Guadua angustifolia
CCCATGCATATATGTCCATCTACCTACTTTTGTGTCATCACTTGTGTTTTCTTACACACGGTTCCATTACAAATTATCTACTGCTGGATCCATATTGGCTCATCTTAACAAATTGAGTAGCTGAAAGAGCCTTTTTGTGCTTTTATCACCATGTAGCAAGTGCTTTATTCTTTGCACTGTTCATTATTCTGTGATTTGGGCCTTGAACTGATAGAACTACATGCTAGAAAGGGTTGTTTAATTTACTGCTTGATAACTGATCAGTAGTTGTTTTTGTTGGCTAGTCGGCTTGCTTCACGTTGTTGTTGCCACGCTGTGTTCTCAGAGAATAGATAAACTTTATTACTCAAAGATTAGTAGTTCAATCAATAATCTTGTTTATCTGTTGGCCTGGACTTAATTAGTGGATTCAGTGATTGTTTATCTCCTGTCTGTATGTGTACTTAGTTTCTGAATTGTTCCAGAATCTATACATACTGGGTGTTGATTCAATTGCTAGTCTTTTGTTCACTGATATTATCTAGTCTGTGGTTCTCTTCTGATATACCTACTCACAATGACCATTAGTGAAGAAATGAGTTCAACAGTCGATAATAACAAGTATATGTCTGAATGGCAGTAGTCAAGTAGTAAGTGGGCAAAGCCAAGGAGGCAAGCAACTAATAACTTGAGAAAATTATTTTATTTTCATGAATCACAGCATGCCACCATGCTGCCCAATGCCAAGACGCTCGACAAATATGCTCTTGAACTTTATGGTGGTCAAGATGCTTGAAGATTTTCTCCAACGCGCATACATCAAAGCCTACTGTTGGAGAAGGTCCTGGGTCTCTTGATTAGAGCCCTTGCAAGTTCAAGAAGCATGGCTGCCAGAGAGCGTCCCCAGACACCGAGAGGTGGAGCCATGAGGTGACGTGGTTGGTTGATATGGAATGATCGCTTTTTCTTTTGGTGTAATAGACTACTAACATTCTAGTTGTGGATTTATAACTTTATTTTATTTTTGAAAATCATATTAGTGTGGAATAAAAATGATTCATTATTTTTATTGAGCAATAAGCAATAATATTCTAAAGAATATATGTGTCATGTCAAATGTATATGTATCATGTGAATTATTCTAATTTCATTTGTATTTTGAAATTTCTATGTATATGTGAAGTTTCTATGTATATGTGAGATTTCTATGTATATGTGAAGTTTGAAATGTATATGTATCATGTCAAATGTATATGTATCATGTGAATTTTTCTAATTTCTGGTGAATTTTGAAATTTCTATGTATATGTGAAGTTTCTATGTATATGTGAGATTTCTATGTATATGTATAAGTTTACTTGTCGATAGTATTTTGCCGACTTACATTAGGAACATCTTTGGTGTCGCCGCCCATCCTCTCTACCATCTCTTCCCCATCGTCTTCCACGCCGTTTTAGAGTAGTACCATCAGCTTTACATGAAACGTGATCTATTTTCGTTAATTTTCAGTGCTTCTTCTAGACTAAGAAACGACGATGGACGGTGAGGGAATTGATCAAGAAGAATTTATGAGAAATTTGATTTTGGGATGTGGTGGTCATGAGATGGCGGAGCTTGAACCCGCCCTCATGGCCGCCGAGGCCACCGAGGCCGATGAGGCTGCAAAGCATGATGAGACCGGCGAGGTAACAATCAGTCACGTTCATGATTGTCGGTTTCACTATCATGCTAAGCCAACATTCTGACCCGTTCATGATTGTACCATGCTTTCAGATCGGTCAACCAAGTAGGCAATCACGTCAGCGAGGTCCAAGCAAGAAGAAGAAGGCAAGAAATGTTGTCACCGAAGTCGGCGAGGACGACCAACCTCTTGCACCCTTGGGGGCGCTTGGGCCGTTCAATTCGGCATGTGGCGTCCACGTTAGGGACCATGTGCCAATTAGCATAGCAAAATGGGATCAGGTCCCTGAAGATACGAAGAACATGCTTTGGAACGATGTGAAGGAGACATTCACCTTCCCCAAGGGACCGAAGAGAAGGTGAAGAGTTACACTCTCAAGAAGATGGCTATCACATTCCAGACTTACAAGAAGAAGCTTAACACGGAGTATATCAAGAAGAATCGAACGCCCGACTTCAACAAGCACCCAAAGTTGCAAGATCGCTGGGATGCGTTCGTGAACTACAAGACTTCGGACGAAGTTCAAAGTTTGAGTGAGAAGAATAAGCTGAATGCACAGAAGAAGAATTATCACCACCGACTCGCCTTGGTGGTTAACGCCATGCAATACCCAAATGGGAGAAGAGGGAACAGACTCGCTAGCTAAGGGCATCGCACGCAACAATGATTGGCCCGACAGAGCAAAGCATTGGTTCTATGGTCACAATGGCGGCCTTGATGATAACGGCAATGTTTGTGTTTGGAGAGGTGCTAAGAGATGTGGCTGAAGGCTTGTATACCCATCGAGGAGTCTTCCTGGGTAGCTTCGTGCCAAACAGGAGAACGATGAGCTAACAAGGGCCCTGCAAAATCCAGAGCACTGGACATACACGAGGCGCTAGCGCTGCCCCGTGGAAGGTTGGTTTCGGCCAGACACCGAGACCTATAGGAGTCGGGTGACGAGCAAGGCTCGGCAGCATACAATTTTAGTGTGCTTGAAGAACGCTCAATCAAACACGAGGAGAGAATGCAAGAAGAGATTCAAAGAGAGGTGCAGTTAGCCTTAAGCCAACAGCGTGAGACGGGCCAGGAACCTCCAAGTAATCCTAACATCATTAGCCCCTCCTTGCAGCGGAGCAGCTGCGCTTCCAGTGGGCTGCCCGAAGCGGACTTGGACAAGTATCCTCAGAGGCGACATCAGCAATGGACACCTTGTGAGCTGACGTCAAGTCGCGGAACCTTTCCTTAAAAGCGGCCCACGGCATGGCTAACCCAGTGGAGCCGAGGCAGCTCATCCATGGCCAACAGATACCGCTAGGATACTCCAAGGTCTCGGTGGAGGAGGTTTGCCCAGGGTACGAGGACCTTGACCTCGAAATTCCTGGAGGTGACGGGACTACAAAGCTAGGAGAGGTACAACACAATTTCATCCTATGGCACAAACGGTACATAATTTTTCGAGATAACATGGACGTGTCCTCTCCGCGAAGAAGCCCGACTCCTACACCACCTTCGGCACACATAAGCCCTACAAGAAGCCCGACTCCTACACCACCTCCGCCACACATAAGCCCTACAAGAAGCCCGACTCCTACACCACCTCCCTCAAACATAAGCCCCATAAGATGACCGTCTCCTCCCAAGAAGGCGCCGACCAAGACAATCAAACCCATTTTGCCCAAAGCAGCCTCCCTAAGAAGACAGGTCCTCCACCCAATCCAAGAAGTCGGGTGCACTTCTGGCTACCAGATGATATGAACGAGGAGGAGACCAAGAAGGTAGTAAAAGGAGAGGTAACTACTTTTTTTAGACCCAAGTCACCTGAGAAGAAGGTTCAACCTAGCATGGAAGAATTTTACAAAGGCTTGAGGACTATTAAAAATTTGAAGGATAAAAAAGAAATGCCTCTGCTATCAAATTACGAGCGCACATTGACTAAGGAAAGCCACAAGAAGAAGACGTTAGAGGAGAGGACATCAGCTGAGATGAAGGCCCAACAGATGCAAAAATTCTTCGATGAAACTGGACTTGACGTAGATCAAGTATTGGGCACGGCGAATATTGAGTATGCCCAAGCAAGATGGCCATTTAAAAGGGCGATCATTGGTCGTGCATGAGGAGCCGCCCAACTACCAACAATGATGCGGCAATTCCATGAATGGTACTTGGATGCGATCAAGCTTGGTCTAGATCAAGCATTCGCTGTCAAGTACAAGGAACAAGATTTTTTCCACGGGGACGGTGAATTTTATGTCGAATGGAACGTCATGTATGATCTATACTAGACAGACGCCCTCAGCGAGGCCATGCCGGGTTGTCGGAGTCTGTAAGTGTCTTATTTACAAAAACCATCGTATGCGCCCTTGTACTATACTAACTTGCAAGTCTAACTAATTTCTTCTTATGTAGAATGGAGATACAAAGATGCCGAAGGATCGATCTTTGACATAGGCTTCACGGACCCAATAATTATCAACGAGAAAATCGTTATGCACCACCCAAGCTTAAACAAAGAATAACATATTCAATGCGCTAATGGGACAACAATATAAGTCAAAGATATTTCTACCCTACTCATTTGAGTACGTGTTTTCGCATCACCGTTCTACTCCTTTTTCATAACACGATGTTACAACTAATTAGTTATCTACGCTGACATATATATGTGCGATTTTCCATGGATTCTTCTTATAATCGAGCTAGATCGTAGCTGATCACGCTTATGGACCCATAAAGGAGACCGATTAAGAAGTTTGAAAACTTTGTCAACATGCTCAACCGTATTAATTCTTGTTCCTTTCATTATTGTACTAGTTCTATTTCCTTCCATTTGAAACAAATTCTAATCATGTACAATTCAGAATCACATGTGTAGTGCATTCACACGGTTCCGTGCTAAAAGCAGCGATTAAGAAGAAATTTGCTATTACAATTGCTTCTAAAGTACGTATATCATAATGCTAGCTTTTTAGTTAGTTAACTTAGTTTCTTTGCATCCATTTCACGCTTTCAACTTTTTTCACCGCAGATCTTGAGACAACCGATGGGCAACAATTTATGCGGCTACTATGTATGTGAGTTTATGCACACCCAAACCGGAGGCCGATCGCGTGCTAAAAGGTGACAAGGGGTGAGTAAATATAATTATTAGCTTTAATGATGTCTAGGTACTCTTTATATCTTGTACAAATTCAAGGATTGATTAGTTAATGACTTAATGATAGGTGCCTCAAGATTTGGCGGAACAAGGATTGGAACTCTCGCCGGTGTGAGTGAGAGCAATCCAAGAACAACTCGTCGGCTTTATTTACGATGAGATAAATAAATCCGAAAGGCGAAGTTTCACGAACCAAATGTAAATAGGTTGGGCCCTTTGATAGGACCGTGAACTGTCGTGGTCGACGGCTAGCGGTAGCGATGCACGAAACGATCCCGATTTAATGTAATGAAAAGAAAGACTAAAGATGTATTTAAAGTTGTTAACAAATATTCGTGATCCCGATCGATCGATGAATGAATAACTAATATGTGTACATATTGTAATACATTAGTTGTAATTAAATTTGTTAATGAATGTTCAGTGATTTAATTATCAGTCAGATGTGCATGATTGAATATATGTGTTTTAATTAGTTGTGATTTAACACACACAAATATATATATAATAGCTAGTGGACACACACACATATATATATTAATTATATATGCACAGCACATCAGTACCGGTTGGAGAAACCAACCGGTACTGATGAGACCATCATTAGTACCGGTTGGAGACACGAACCGGTACTGATAAGGGCCTCAGGGGCTCACGATGCGCTACCACGTGTGATATCCAACCGGTACTGAGGGAACTGGGACTGATGTCCTTGAGCATCAGTCCCGGATGGCTTGTAACAGTTCAAAAACCGGTACTAAAGGCCGTTTTCAACCGGTACTAAAGGCCAGTTCTGTAGTAGTGAGTTTGCAAGGTACATGAGTGTTCCAATGGCAATTAAATATGGGACTTCGGGTCCTGAGACTTCCTCATCTTCCATCCTTGGTCTAAAAGGGTCTTTATTCACTTCAAGGGATCTTACGACCATGGGGGTTTTCAAAGGATGTGATTTGTCTATATTAAACCTTTTCAATACCTTCCGGGTATAGGAAGACTGGTGAACAAGAATTCCTTCCGGGAAATGCTCTAGCTGCAGGCCAAAGCAAAATTTGGTTTTACCCAAATCTTTCATCTCAAACTCCGTCGTGAAGTAAGCACTTTCTTCCTTTATCTCCTTTGTGGTTCCGATGATATTCAGATCATCGATATACGCTCAGATGATACAGAATCCTTTCTGGGATTTCTTTATGAACACACAGGGACAATCATCATTATTGGAGTATCCCTTCTTCAGGGGGAACTCGCTAAGCCGGTTATACCACATTCTTCCCGACTGTTTTAACCCATATAGCGATCTTTGCAGTTTGACGCTATACATGTTGCGATTATCAGGATCCGGGACTTTTACTCCTTCAGAGACTCTCATATAAATGTCCAAATCTAGCGACCCATATAGATATGCGGTCACCACATCCATCAACTGCATTTCTAAATTTAAGCCAGCTGTCATTGATATTAGATATCGAAACGTTATTCCACTCATCACAAGAGAATATGTTTCATCGTAATCGATGTCGGTCTCACGTAAACCCTTGTGCTACAAGCCTCGCTTATATCTCACCACCTCGTTATTTTCATTTCTCTTGGGATGAAAACCCATTTTGATCCTACAGGAACACTTTAGGAGGTGTCCGGTCAACAGACCTAATACTTTCCTTTATTAAGTGAGTGCAATTACGCCTCAATTGCTTCTTTCCATTTGACCCAATTTGAGCGCTTCTGGCACTCTGCCATGGACTTTGGTTCTGGATCCAGTTCAAGAGTTTTAGTAATTTTGAAGGCGAAATAAATGTAGATAATTGTAGTCTATCTTTTATATAATTCTCCTGAATACACATAATTGGTGGATATTTCTTCATTCATCTCTTCCAGCTCCTCGTGACTTCCCACAACGACGGAATCTGGGTGTTCCAATTTCCTTGGGTCAGATTGTGCGCGCAAATGTTCACTGGGATTTTCATCTGCAGGATGGCTCACTTCGGGGAGATTACCATCATCAGGATGGCTCGCTTCAGGGATTTTCTCAACAATAGGTTGAGCTTCTTCAATTGTATCAGGTAGTGATCTCATTTGCTCGGTTCTCTGTTTATGCGGACGTCTCCACGGAACTGAGTCCCGTGCACCTAGAGGCCTCCCCCTCTTTTTGCATGAGGGGCAAGAGTGGGTTTAATAGCCTTCTGGGATATTTTCACTTTTTCAGGTGCATTTACTACAGGTATATAAGATTTTGTCACTCCCTTATAATCAGTGAAGGCATATGGCATGTTATCAGCTATTTGTTGTAGACTTTTTATCCTCTGGTCTTCAAGTTCGGCTTCTTTAGTGCGTGGGTCTAAGGACTGAATGCAAATGGTATTCCAATCTATTTCCCGGCATTCTTCAATGTGGTACTTATCTCCCCCTAATGCCAGGAAATTGTCCTCATAAAAAATAGAATCAGCGTACCGAGCCGTGTATGGATCCCCTGTGATAGGCTCTAGGTATTTGATTATTGATAGAGATTCATAACCTACATAGATCCCCAACTTCCGCTGAGGTCCCATGGTGGTACGCTGTGTTGGAGAGATTGGCACGTATACAACACAACCAAATTTTCGCAGATGGGAAATACTTGCACTACTACGAATAGGTCATCATCGCTGCTCGTCCACGCCATTATCGCCCGATTATGGGAGCCATGATGATTGGTCGCTGAGGATACTAGGGGTTATCACCGCCGCTCAGAACCAGCAAGGATAATATATATCACTACGGTTCATTGTACAACCGGCAAGGATACTCGACTATCTCGCTGCTTTATACTAGAGCCGGCAAGTGATACTCGACTATCTTTGCTTGCTCACACTAGAATCGGTAGTGATATATGTATATCTCTGCCGCTTATCTGAAGAACCGACAAGGATATAGTATATCACCGGGTTCTCGGATGAATCGGCAATGATAATTGAATTCTAAAAAATTTGTAGATTTACTTCATAGATTACTCTATTTTTCTTTTTTTGTAAGTCCCGATATGTATTGAATTTGAACCTACAATTTTATACATAGGTAGAGCAATCTATGAAGTACATCTACAAATTTTTTTAGAGTTTTCTTGACTTTTATTAGTTGGTGTGCACGATGTGTACACGGGAAGGCCTGTGTGTACACGATATGTTGCCTTCAAATATATAGTATATAAAGCGTCGTTAGATCATAATTAAAATATATTAAAGCATCACCATATTTAGTTTTTACAATAGTCTGTTTACAAATGTAGTGTGAGTACATCTCGTTCACTTTGGATCGAGGATGTCATGGTGGAACTCGCCGTTTGGATTGATGACCTCATTGTGAACGAATCCAACAATCTACTTTTGAATTGCTAAAACTTCTATTAGCAGTAACTTATTGGTTCTCATCTTGGAGCACTGTTATTGAAGAAAAGAGAAATTTAATTAATGATGATAGATGTTAAATGAAAGAAAAGTAGGCATGAATGTGTAATTATATACCATGGCTTCGTTATAGCCGACACTCTCCGTGACAATTGCATGTATATTTGTACATACGTAGTATGCACATAAATTATTTCCACAGTCTGCCTCATGCATGGAAAGTCTCATATTATTTTGAAATTTTTCTGAAGGGACGATGCTGAACCACCTTTCTTGCAATACCGTGAATGCCTTGTGAATGATTTTAAATAGTAATTAACCTTAAATACAATAGAATAAAATATTACTAGAGCAATAGCGAACGATCGAAGTTTACCTGCTCATCATGTCCCAAAAATTTTGATCTGATTAAGTTCTTTTCTCGGTGAGTCCAAGACAAAAATCCCGCTAGCATCTAACTCAATGACGAGGAGGACCCAAAGGATAACTAGACATATATGTTAACATAGCCTATTAGTCCCACACCGTGTCACGCAAAAATAGTAAAACAATATTAGAAGTAGGGTAATACGTCTTTGAAAGTTATAGGGTAAAACTACGGAGGTTTTGTTTTGCAGCTTCAAGAAAGTATTGAATAAATAGTCTTCAATAAACTGTGGACTCTACCAGATGAGTTTCTCGTTGACAAGCCCTGGATCGATAAATCCTAAATTGTCATTCTTATTTCCTCTACATATCTGTATCTCCATTCTACATATATAAAAAAGAAGTTAGACATACAGTTAAATGGTACAAGAATATACAATAATATAAATAGAGACTTACAAAGTCCATACTGAGTATTGTCAGTGTGTCAGAGCATCTTCTTTGGTACAACATATACAATTCGCAGAACTCTACCTGTAACATGTCATCCCCATTGTGAAAATCGATTCTTTGTATCTCTTTCGAACGCTGCAGATACCTTTTCGCGACCTGCGATATATCTCGATGGACGTGCCGCAATTGTATTGTTAGGTTCTCTAAATATTTTGGGGCAACCAACGGTTGCCCCAAAAAGAACTTCCAGCTTAGACCTAGATCGTGATTACGAAGTTGTTCAACAGCATCTTTTTGAGCTTGCGACATCAACGCCTCAGCACTAGCCGTCTTCAAGTATTACTTTCTGGAGATGCGCTCGTAGTCCGACATTTTCGAATGTTCAGAAGCCCGCCCTGTCTCTTTGGCTTTTGCCATACTCAAGAAAAACTTCTGTGCATTAGCATCGACTTTAGTCTTCTCAGGTGATGGTGCCTTTTGGAAGTGAGATGTTACGTCGGCCTTTATTTGCTTTTTTCGTTCTTCTTCAGTCATCTCGGCCGGTAATTTCTTCTGAGGCTATGCTGACTTCACAGATGACCGAGATTTGGTACAAGACGATGCGGACTTCCGAGATGGTGCTGATGTTCGATTCTTCTTATGTGCCGGCGGAGGAGTTGGACTTTTCTGGTTTGGTGCTTGCGCGGAGGAGTTGGACTTTTCCTGGCTGGTGCCGGCGGAGGATTTGGACTTTTCCTAACTGGTGCCGGCGGAGGAGTTGCACTTTTCCTAGGCGATAGGTCTGCGTGTGGAGAGTGTGGCTCATCATCATCATCGTCGTTGTCGGCCTCATCGTCCAAGCCAAACATAATCAAGCTCTTGCGCCACGCGAGGAAGCCATGCACGCTTTCTCCAAGTTTATTTTTTTCCGTCCTCGCCAGAATCTCTACTCCATTTTGCGATATTGTCGGACTACACCGTCTACTTTGACCTGGCGAATCCCAACGGTATTGGCGGCGGTCTGAGAACTCGCGAGGAGCCGCATGGCCAAGCCCCGCCATCACCACCTTGATAGTAATGCCATGTGCGGACAAATGCACGGCTTGCAGTGTCGGGATTACGTGATGTCATCCATCGCAAAATGGAGTCCATGCGGTCCCTGCATCCTCGTGGACGCCAATTGCTCCTATAAACACCATGACCGAGGTTCCGAGGGCTGTCATCAAGTGGCGGTCGTGAGCTGAGAGCTTTTTGTACTGCTTGCTCCATAACTTTATCCAGCTCCGCACTCTGTACCTCTAACGCTTTTGCCACAGCATCTTATATTTGACGGTCCAGTTGATCTTCTCTTAATCTTTTCGGCCACTTGTACAACGATGCGTCAGCTGGGAAGCCTTCTTTCCACGGCACTAAACCAACTCCTCGGGTGCGCCCAGATGCTCCTTGTTACCGAGAACCTTGATCACTCGTTATTCTCCTTCGTGGCTCGAAAAGCCCTTGGGAAGACTCCACGTGAGCATCCGATATTTTCTGCGACACTTCCCGGGCTCTATCGCTCCTGAAGCTCAAGTTGCCATCTTCCGAGACGAAGCCCCCTCCCAAGCAACCAATGCTTCGATCGCTCACTCAACTCTCGCCGTCGTAGAGTGACGCCCTGCAGTTAGCTCTTCTTCGCACCTATCCCATGCAGTATTTTCTTCACGAGCCACCAAAGGCCTAGTGTGTGAGGTACATATTCTTATCCGCGTTAGTCTTGTTCTTCTGACTCACTATCTGGGCTTCTTGAGAATTCTTGTACGCCACAAAGTCCTCCCAAAATTCTCTTATCTTTGGAAACATGTCAAAATTTGGCGTGACATTCTTCTTCACATAGTTCTTATTCAGCATCGTCTTCCAATTCTTCCATGATGTGCACATGATACTTAGTGCACGTTTCTTTGCAACCAACTCAGACCCTTGGGGGAACTGGAATACTTCTTTTGGCTTGTCCCATAGCAAGTCCTTCAAGTCATTGGGAACCACCCACTGATCACCTTCGCGGTCGGTCCATGATCTATAGCTGATGGGCATGTTATCCCTAGCAAGTACTCCACAGGCTGTCCTGTATGGCGCCAACACTGACGCGGGTATAGCAGGTTCCCCGACTGCCGAGAGCTCGACTATATTGTGAACACCCTTAGGCATCTTGCTTGGACCACGGCCTGCGCACCGCCTTTGTTCATCAGACGTTTGAGCCTGCAATTGGATCTTGTTATTAGTCGTCTGACCCTACAATATTTTGGGAATCACAATGGATCGGAGAACCAGGAGCAAGACAACCCGTTTCTGCAGAGTTCAGTGGAGCAATCATACAGAAAGCGAGGCCACCTGGGAACGAGAGGAAGATCTGAAAAAGGAGTTCCCAAACCTATTCTCTAGTTAGGCTTCGAATCTCGGGGACGAGATTCTGTTAAGGGGGGGTAGGTTTGTAACGTCCCAAAATTTGCCCCGATTTTAATTTTTGAGTTATTTAAAATTTTTGTGAATTAATCAACCTTTATTTGCATTTAATAGAATTTATCTGAATTTTTGGAGTTAATTGAATTTTTGTGGATTTTTTGGAATTTATTGGATTTCATTGAAATTAAATTGAGTTATCTTCTCTTGACTAATTAAATACCAGAAAAAGTATTTATCAAAAATGAATGAAAATATTTTATTTAGGCCCAAAATGCTCTGAAATATTTTCTGGAATTTTTCTAGAATTTTTCGGGTATTTTTAGTGCCCTAATTAATTATATTAAATTTCTACAATTATTTTTATTGGCAAAACTTGGAAATTAGCCTTGCTACAATGTCGGGCCGAGCCCAACACTGTGCTAGCGCCGAAAACCCTAGCGCCGCCCATTCCGGTTCGATTGATCCCGATCGGACGATCGTGAATAAGCCGCGTCGCTCTTGGCGCTTGAGCCATTAGATCTTGGCGTCAAGCCGTTAGGATGGCGATGCGTGGCTCAGCTCCGCCGAAGCATTATTCATTCCTCGCCGTTGGATCGCAATCAAACGGCGGGACGTTATCGAAGCTTCTCGGGACGGAGCGCTCTGCCGCACCGCCGTCGCCCGTAGGTCGCCGAGATTCATCAGGGATTTGCACGCGCTCCAAGGCGTCTTAGCGACCGTGCTGTAGCTCATTAAATTGGTCTCCTCGCCCCGCTCATTTGGTCCGTTCGGCCGTTAGCTCTCGTGCACTATAGCTTCCCGCATAGCTCACCGAAGTTCGCAACCTCACCGCCGCATTCTTCTTCACCTTTCGCCGTTGTTCGCCACTCTCCGCCGCCGAGACCTCCACCGAAGTTCACCAAGCCAAGCCGCGCCCGACAAGTTACTTCTTCCGCTCGAAATGTTTCGGAACGCCGCCATTGCATCTTCTCCAAGTCCGGTGACGAACGCCGCCGCCTCTTCTTCGGAGCTTCGCAACTCGCCTCAACCGTCGGATTTCCATCCAACGCGCAAGGTAAAGCCACACGTCCATCTTTTTGAATTAAGGCTGAATCGGTAGGGGTAGATCTTGTCCGTTAGATGGTGATCGTGAGGTTCTCGTTAGGCCACGTAGGCTTGTGAATAGGGAACCACTCGGGTAACCGTAGCCGTAGATTTTGGATCCAACCGCCCCTATTGCGCCACGTAGGCTTGTTAGCAGTAAACCGTGTGGGTACCCATCGCCGTTGGATCGTCATCCGACCATGCTGGTGCATCCACGTCGGTGCGTTGAATAGTGAACCATGTAGGTAACCACAGCCGTTGGATTTTAATCCAACCGTCTCGGTTGCGCCGCATGCGATCGGCCGACATGTGGGTGAACATCATTCATCGGGCCCACTTGTTAGTGGGTGACCCGGGTGTTAGCGTCAACATGGCGTCATCTCGGGGCCCCCTGTCGATGGCCGGAGTGGCGTGGCTCACTCCGGTCTTGACGCATGTCGCCGGGGGGAAATTAATCCGGATTTCCAGTGGAAAAATAAATCATATAATTTGGTTATTTCTTTATTTGAATTTTAGAAACTTGTAATGGCTATAACTTTTGCATTTTAACTCAGATTTGGGTGATTCCAGTGCCCAAAAATTTGTAAAAATGTGAACTATTTAATAGTGAATTTTATTTTATTTTTAAAATTTATCTTGCTATCTGTATTGTGTATTTATTATATGTTAAGCTTAGTGCGAATAGACTCGAGGTTCCTAAGTCGCCGGGAAAGATTCAAGACCGTCGCAGATCTCGGACCAGGACCAACTGCTTTTCGAAGGCAAGTCATGCTTTGACCATATTGCCCCTAGACTTTAAAATGTATTTCGATTCAATTTATGCATGCTATATTAATTAAAAATGATATTGCTTATGATGGGAAAGGTAGCTAAAATACCATTTTGATTATGCCACCTTGTTAATACTATTGTATGCCCTGAACACCTTGTCACCCTAAGATGCTAAAATTATGTTGGTTGCTATATAAATGCCAACACGGGAGGCTAGACCGTGATTAGTCGCTTAGCCTGCTTATATGCGTTGAATGTCTTTCGAATTGCAAACAAATGTTGACTTAACAAATATGGAGCGATTTTGTAATAATGCGATGATGTCATGTAATGGAATTGAGGGTAGCGACACTGTGGTCCTACTCGTGCAATGAAGTGTGCATTGGCATGTGTTGCGTAAATGCAAAACCTTGGGTGGGAAATGATTTGGACCGGGGCAAGTGGCAAGAAGGCTTCGTGCCATGTGGGCCTGTGTGGCAATGGGATGTATTGTGATGGTTAAGGCTGTGTGCCGAGATGTGTAAAATGGATGTCTTGCAGGACAGTTAAGGACTTCACCTTGCGAGCCTTTGATCTGAGTTTCTCGTACAACCACTTGTCCGGAATGGGACGGACCTAGTTTAGTAGGTCTCTAATATCTTTCCTTTGATACCTCGGGGTGACAGTTATACCAAAGTGTAATCGTGTGGGGGAGCATACCTGTGCTACGTCTTGGTACCCATCTAACGGTATGTGCCCGTTCTAAACTTTGGCTCTGCGTGAGGGAAGTGTTAGAAAGGCAATACTGGAGAGGTTCACTGGTTAAGTGTTAGTTTCTGAAAGACTTTGTTGCAATCAATCACCTGTGTGGTGAGCGACTGTATCCTGTGGGTAAAGTGTACAGCCTCTGCAGAGTGTGTGTGTGAATCTATTCTAATAGCCGCGTTTGCGGTATTGGACAATGCTCGGGGATTACAGTCAAGGTTTAGATTTTCAAAATAAAATGTGGAATGGGTGGCTGTGTGCCAAAGGCTGATGAATCAAACTAGGGCTGTATGCCAAACCCTTGGAAAAGAATTGAGAAATTAATTATTAACAATATTGGTTTTACCGCTTTTAATCTAATAGGATTACCTGTTAAGAGGAAATGCTGCTTTATGCAAAATAACCATTTAAGCCCTTCCTTTGGAATAAGCCATGCATGTAGTAATAGAACTTCATTGTGCATGACTTGTTGAGTATGTTGTATACTCACCCTTGCGTCGACAAAAACTTCAGAAGAAGAAGCTGTGCCAGCTTGGGAGGAGGAGTTCATCGAAGGCCAGGAGAATTAGGGGTTGAGCCGCACTCAGTTGCCTGTGGCTATGAGGGGTTCCATTACCGTACTTTTGCTTCCGCTATTGAACTTATGATGCTTTTGCTATTAATCTCCCCGCGTGGCAGGTTATTGTAAGGTGACCATAAGGTCATGTAACTCAATTACATTATGCTTGAAGTACTTTATTATTTATTTCCGCTGTGTATGATTGTGGTACTTCAACCTGTTTATACTGTGTGCACTAGCGTGAGCCTGGACTAGTGCAGAATATGCAGAGTGTCCAAATCCGTAAATTCAGGGCACGACAGGGATGGTATCAGAGCCATACTGACTATAGGACTTAACCCTAGTTAGACTGGCCATCCAAAGAAGGACAAAAGTAATTTCTAAAGAATAAAGATCTGGGCAAGAATAATCAATGAAATCTTGACTCATCCCTTCTTCCTTACTTCATACCTATGCTGTATTTTGCTATTACTTTGGTATTCTTTTAAAATTTTATTACTAACGCGTTGCTTTGGCAGATGCAGATGGTTCACTCCTTTGTCGAGCGTCACGGAGGCTACGCAATGAGCTGTGGAGGATGCTCAGTGTTGGGAGGCTTCGACCGCCTCTCTACCGTCCCGCTTTGGATAGTCAATGGGATCAACCGCGGCCGGGAGAGCGACCCTCACCTGACGCGAGAGAGCACGCGTGCGATCGTCCGCTCACCCTCGCGGTGAAGCGAGGCACACGAGGCGGGCATCCGGAGTGTGCCCGGTAGCGCCGCGCAGGTTAGCAGGACTACGGCCGAGTGTGGGACACCGCTTCCGTGTACACTCAAGACGCTGGAGGACCCCTTCAGAGCGCTTGAGGTGGAGGACGACGCCGCCGTCGTGCACTTGGGCCGGTTCGCCGTTGCTCAGGAGGAGGTCATGGACGCCATGACTGCGGAGCTTCAGGCTGTGTACCGCGTCCTAGAGGAGACCGAGGAGGCCTTGCGAGAGACCAGGTTGCACGCTGTGCAGAGGATCGCTGAGCTGGAGGAGGCTCTCTACGGTCAGGGGGAGCCGGAGGCCGTCATGGAGCTTGACGACGAGGAGGAGCCGGAGGAGCAGGAGCCAGCGCTAGCGCCAGAGGACCAGCAGCCAGTGGAGCCCCCAGCTGCACCAGTGGGAGGGCATGGGGACCAGTTTGCCCCGATGCCAGCTCACCCGCCAGTGTACATGATCGGTGAGCCAGAGCCAGGATGGTTGGAGGAGTGATTTCTTCCAGAGTGGTAGTAGTCAGCTTTTGCGTTGAGGCTCAGTTGTTTTGAGTCGCGTCTTTAATTTCAAACTTAGATGCGCATCGTGTTGTAATGAACTATTTGATGTGATGTGTGTGATGGTTGTTATGGTTGCATAGTCCCTAGACTATGTAAGAAACCATACCTATCTATTATTTATGCTTTAATGTTTAAGAGTTTTTAAGTTACACCTATTTCCCGTATAAGTTCCTATACTTGTCTATTCTTTTCCCTCTCATCTCTAAAACCCCCGAAGCAATCAGTAGATGGTGAACACTCGCAACAACGGAGCAGGAGGCAGTGGTTCGCGCCAGAGGCGATCGAGCAAGACACCACCACCCTGTAGCACCGCCAATTGACATGCGAGAATCTAGGAGCATTTCTCGCAGCCATGAGACTCGATTAATCGCAGACTATGATGGCAACCGCAATGATCAACACTCGGCGAACGCCAACAATCAAGCTAATAACAATGGGCCACGTCTCTATTCAAGGTTGTCCGAATTCATGAGGACACGGCCGCCTACTTTCTCAGGCAATGCTAGCCCGCTAGAGGCAGATGATTGGTTGAGAACCATCGAGAGGAAACTGCATATAACACAGTGTGATGGAAACGAGAGGGTGCTGTATGCCTCTCACCAGCTTGAAGGAACCGCCGCTGAATGGTGGGAGAATTACTGCGCATCGCAGGAGAACCCGCAGGAAATTACTTGGGAGGAATTCACTATAGCTTTTCGTCAATACCATGTGCCGGAGGGTATCATGGAGTTGAAAAAAGAGGAATTCAGAGCGCTAAAGCAAGGAGGCCAGACAGTGGCCGATTATTTGAATAAGTTCACTCAGCTAGCACGCTACGCTCCGGAAGACGTAAGCTTGAGCATAAAACAAGGCGGTCCGTTTTATGAAGGGCTTAACATCGTTTCTGGTGGGATTGATTACCCACACTTTCCCCAACTTCCAAGAGCTGGTTAATAAGGCACTTATACTAGAAGACAAGCGCAAGGATTTGGATGATAACATAGCGCCGCCGCACAACAAGGAGGACGCCATGGCCGGTGAAACCGAATGATACCCAATGATTCGCTAGATTCCAGCGAGGAAGCCGTGACGTAACACCGCCACCAATGCCAAGACCAGCAGGACAAACCCCTCAGACCCCCGCAAGGATCATTAATCAGAACGGAGAAAACCAGCAGATGTCACGAAGACGCTGCTACAATTGCAATGAAACTAGGCATTTCACCAACGTGTGCCCAAAGAAGGGAGGCGTGACGCCAGTGCGCTTCAACTTAGGGAACACGCCAGCCAAGACTCCTGCCTAGGGAGGAAGCCGAGGACCTGCCCAAGCTGGAGCCACACCGCAAGCATTCACCCGAGGCCGGATTAATCACATTTCTGCAGACGAAGTCCAGAATGCTACGGACGTCGTGCTCGGTAAGTTCCTTGTCAACTCGGTCAAACTCTGATGATATTTGATTCAGAGCTTCACATTCATTCATTTCTTGAGATTATGCTGTGACAAATGATCTGGATATTGTTAACCTTAAAAGTACACTTCTAGTTCAGTCCCCCAGATCAGAACTCCGTTCTAAGGTCGGATGTTCTGGAGTTAAGATACTAGTAAACACTACACCATGGCACACTTTTGCCAACACATGGCACAGTCGGCAAAAGACACCTTCCCCGACACAAAAACTGTTGGCAAAGGTTTAGCCGACAGTACATAAATAGTGGCGGTAGAAGCGATCGGCTTAGGCTTTGCTTAAACGAGATAAAATCTTTTCGACAGAGATAAAGTGTCGGCAAAGATCTAAGTTTTACCCGACAGTTTCAATCTTTTGCCGGACGTTAATGTTTTGCCAACAAAGAAGAGTTTTGCCGCAGTTAATATGAATTGCCGACACTTTACGTGTTGGCTAATTACTTTTCCCCTCATAGACCAAATCTAGTTTTCTACACATGTTTTGTGTCGGCAAAGGTGCCAGCACACATAACATACAAATTAATTAAATTCCACATTATCCACCATTGAATTGACATACACACTTGTACGTGCAAATAGTGCCACTCACATATAAAACCATATACATACATTTTTACCGTTTGGACGCATTACGCATATTAACAAAATATACAATTTATTTCATCCAATTGGTACATCGATGGACTTTTTCCCAACTCCAAGTGAGTCAAGTCTAGCATCTACATATTAACAAAATACAATCTCTTTCTTCCAATTGGTGGACCAAAAAAAAGTTGTGACAATTAATAACAAAAGCCACAAGGCAGAATGGGGAAACAGATATTCTTGTTAGCAAAATCATTGGCTCTTTGGTGCTGGGGCTTGTGATGAATCTTCATGTATGGATATCCCTTGACTTGGCTTTAACTCCACTTGACAAATGGCGCATATGAAGAGTTTGAAAATATTTCAAACTGGGTATTCAGAATCCAGCCTGTAGTCAATGAAACAAAATATGAACCATATGTACAAGTCTGGACACAAAACTAAAAAGAATTATGTATGTATTAGGACAAGCAGCAGTATATTTCTATGTTTAACTTATCACTTCTATGTAGTGTGCAAGCAAGAAAAGTTTAGTACGAAATTGTATGCAGCTAAATAAAAGCAAACTGTAGCTTGTAATAACACCAAAGGATATCAGAAGACTCACTTGATCAGAAAAATTGGAGGTACAACAGAATGGAAAAATGAAGCACATTGATCACAGTTGACAATTTATGTACAGAAACTCACCTTACCAGAAATATACTTCCTCCCAACAGCAGTATCCTGAAGGATATGTGCAGCCACCTGAATGAGCAATTATTAGCTTATCTACAAAAGGGTATTAGAAAGCATAATCCGAAAATTTTGTGAAACACATGAACATATTATCTATTTGATTTAAGGAAAAAGAAGATGGATGTTAAGTTGTTGCTTCTTGACTTAATTGGATGAACTGATTCTGCATGCAATTTAAATGCTTCTATCTATTTGGTCTTTCATTATAACAAACAAAGTTAGGTTCTTCTACAGAAATATAATCCAAATATGGTTGCTAGATTGATGTGGCAATAAACATGCACAAGCCATATCTGGGACTACGAAGGAGATTACCTCACCACCATTTATTGGACCATCATAGAAGGGCTCAAGTGTTATAGCACGTAGCAGATAAGGTTTCAATGTCCAGTTAGTAAATCCTCCGTATCATCTCAATGCCACATTGGTAATGCTTTTGTTTGAAGGAGCAAAAGAGAAAATAGAACAACATGTCAAAGTACTTGAATGACAACCCTATAGCTATATATTATAACGCAAGGTGAGGCCTGGGGATGTTTCAACCTCAAGCATATTCCGCAAAAATGGTTCTTCATTAAAATAATCTCTGCGAACAAACACAAATGGCAGCTTGTAAGCCAAAACCTCACTCAAGGTGCCATATCCAATTTTCCCTACATGAGAATAAGCAGTACTGTTATATGCGACAAGCAAGAAAAGACCCTACATGAGAAGCAGAACTGTTATATTTGTGAAGCAAGAAAAGAAACAAGATAGTGCATAAGCCTTAACACCAAATAATATAACATTGCCTTTACGTACCAACCATCAGGCAACCACTCTTTCTTCAATTTCCATCCTGACGGCTGGAGAAGAAAATAGCACCATTACAGTGACATAAATATTTGCAACCAGGTTTGTTACAATAAATACATATCACGACAAGGCAAAATTGATGACCTTTTAGAAGAACTGTAAGATGTGATAGCAAAAGGATGACTAGTTCTATTGGCAATTTCTACCCTACTATTGAAATAGAAGCATTACTTTCATTTATGTCTTGCTTAAATTTAATATCAACAACAAGTTCAGGTTCTGCATGATGTGAATGCTGATATATCAACTATCCTAGGCTCCTAGCAAACTCGAATTATAGAGAATAAGCTCAAACTGATCTATCATAGTTATATTTTACTTAAAACTAATAGATTGAAAAAAAAAACTAAACTGGTCTAAATAAGGGATATCAATTTAACAGAGATACACAACTAAGTGAACTAACTGACATCATCACATCAGTTAATTCAAAAAAAAAGTACAGCATCTACATATAAGAAAAAGCAATGTCTTTGCTAATTAATGGCCCACCTGCCCTCCAAAGTTGAAAATGACCACCTTAACATCATTTGTGATTCCTAGTTCCTTTCTCACCTGATATGTGAACATTTTGAAAGTAAATTAGAAACCAAGAATGTGGGTTAAGTCTTTAGGACAACATGCTCCAGCAGAATCGTATAAACCTCGGATCTAGATTTGTGCAAACTTCTCACCACAATAGGTATATCAACACTTTTTTTATGAGAATTTCAATCCATCATATCTATAGAAAAATTAATCATTCAGACGCAGCGACATACTAGGGCAGTATCCAGGGAGTCGTAGTAAGAACTCAAAATGTGAGTAATCCTCTGCTATCTACAGTTGTCGTCAACACCAATACATTGTTATTAAACCGATAGAATAATTCTCAGCTTGCATATGTACACAATGAGCAGGACAACATTAAGGAGAGGAATAGATGTTGAAGACAAGAATTATATTTGAATAAAAAAATTTCCTCAGTTATTTTTTTCAAGAAATTTTGCTCTGGAATCTGGATAGTTGGTGGAATTTAGTGATCAGTACAAGGCAACCAATTAACAATGGAGTTAAGAGCAATCCACATGTATCCAAGTTTTTATCCTAAAAGTGGCAAACATAGATATGAAATTTAGTGTTTTCTTCCTTTGCATCAGGCACATGGGTTATGAACTTTCATAAGTACAATCGTAAGCAAACCCCTTCCATTTGCACCAACTTGGAAAAGGAAACAAAAGGCACCTGCCACACAATTGAGCGATGATGATGTCCAGCTGCTACAACATACTCCGGATAAATGAAGTCCCAGCTTTGTTAATTAGCAAAGACATTACTTCATACAGAAAATTAAAAAAGTTAGAAGCAGAAATTTCATAGCTAGGCATTTCAACAAACACATGGCATGCACAAATAAACCAAATCTGCACTTTCAATTGATTCTCACCACAAGAAGGCAAGAGGGAGGGCATTGCTGGTCTTCTTTGCTCCTGCCACGCCAAGCCGAGGAAGGGAGGGCGCAGCGCTTGCTGCTCTTTCGCGCCAAGCCAGAAGGGGGCAGTTCTTTGCTTCTATTTGGCTGCAGGTCATTCTTTGCTTCTGTGTTGATAGCTCTTGTTGCCGTTCTTGACAAGGAAGAGGAGGCGATGGCGCCGAACCTGGAGGGAGAGGCCTTGTGGGAGCGAGCAGGCGTCGCGCAGAGGAAAAAGCCAACCTTGGAGGAGCCGGCAAGGCGAGGGCCTGGCGAACCGCAGGAGAGACAGGCGTTTGCAGTGAGAGGGCGTCGCCAGGGGGGAAAGAGGAGGCGAAGTCGTGGGTGGCGGGGACGCCGGATGGATGAGCGGGCACCGTGGGATTAAGGTAAATGGCCGGGTGTTTTAGGGTTTTGAGTGTGTGAGGATTAATTGGTGAGGCGGAAGGGGGGGTTCGGTGTATTTGGTCTGACCCGCGCAAAAATTCTGTCATGGCTACGCTTTTTTTGGTCCACAAACAATGCCGGCCAGTATTAAGGAAAGGCCCACATTGAATATGTTGGTAGATCTATGCTTACAGTTTATCGATCAGACTATCAAAGCCAGATTATTTGTCGATATAAGAGACCAATCCCGATAGTTTATATGATGGCAATTGTTGGACTTTTGCCAACAGATAAATTGACGGCAATAGACCACCTTTCCCAACTAATAATTGTTGGCAAAGGTGTGTCATGGTGTAGTGAAAAGGAGTAGAGTTCCTAGCGAACCTTATTATATTAGATGCCCAAACCCTGGATGTCATCCTGGGAATGGATTGGTTGACTAAGCATAAGGCTGTATTAGACTGCGGGCGAAGAGTTGTGTCTATTGAGAGCCCCGATGGTAGAAAAGTGGAATTTCAAGCAGTGGCAGTTCGAGGAGGTCAGATGTTAGTAAACAATTTGGAGACCGTCGATATAAGAGATGTACCAGTGGTCAGTGAATACCCAGATGTTTTTCCCGAGGAGTTATCTGGAATGCCACCAGACAGAGACATAGAGTTTGTAATTGACTTAGTGCCTGGAACCGTGTGAGACCCCAGATTTACAATCTGGAACCTCCTGTAATATACTTAGTACTAGTCTCACGATCGGTTGCTAGTACACACGGTGAAGCGATGATAATCATAACCGAACATTGTATTAAGCGATAATAAAATGAAATCTCGATCATATGATCACTTATTACAACCTTGGTCGAAGACTGCGCACCACCACAATGGAAGACATCAAATAAAAAGCCCAACTCATTCGCCACAGGCAAACGACTGGGAACGCACACCTACTCTTCAGGCTCGCCCTCCTCGAAGCCACAAGCGAAGAATTCCTCTCCTTCAACGGTATTTTCAAACAGCTCTGAAGAGGTTGAATTGTAGCACGTGAGTACAAACGTACTCCGCAAGTCTGGGAAATTATGACATGCAGGGCTTTCCAAAGAAAGGCTTATATGGTTCACTTTGCATAAAGCAAATTTTATTAAACAATACATGTATAATTTTTGTTAAGCAGTTTTATCAATCATTTGTAACATTTGAATTTATCAATAGGTATAGCGACGGTTCTAACCACCATCACTTAGCATACAGGCTCTATCCGCATAATTTAAAAGATTAAGGTAATCCAACTCATGACTCCATCCGTCATGTTCAAAACAGGTTCCCTCCACCTGATTGGCTCAATCCGCCAAATAAATATCCGAAAGTTCTAACCACTCCCGAATTCCCAAATCCACAGTTTTCAAAATTTAAAAACCAAGTCTACCAATATGAAAGCATTCTTTGCCCGCTCTTGACCGTGAGCACGGCTATTCGAATAGTTTATTTACTCTGCAGAGTTTGTACACTTTACCCACACGACATGATCAACCCTTGGTGCCATGCAATTAACACACTTCCTTTGGTGTGTCGGCAGAGCGATCATGACAAGGCTTTTACAATGTAACAATTTAACCCGACTCAACCCGCTAAGGTTTCACCGCTGAAGGGTTCCATCCACCCAGTCAGAAGCCCCCTCTTGCGCCGTGTGGGAATAAACCACTCTGCCTCCATCCGGCACCCACAACCAACCATCCGGTGAGTCTAAGTTAAATTACTACAAATTAATCGGCCAGGTCGTACCCATTTCAGACATGTGGTTGTACTGTTTTGCTTAGAATGGACAATCATAAGCGTCGGTCCTTAATAAACTTGAGCGGTACTTGCACAAAACCAAACGTCAGTGCTCCATCCGCACCCGCCCATCGGACCGATCCGCTCAAGTCAAAATCATTTTTATTTTCATTTTATTTTGCAAATACAGCAGCAAATACATTGCTACCACTTTTATAAATACGCTTTCATAATAATTTCTAATTCATTTTTCCCAATAGGCGTTTTAATCAATTTTTGCACCTAAGCATTGATCTACCGCTCTAGTCAAGGAAATCATTATATAAATGATAACAAGAATTAAACTAGGGTTACAAAGGCATGAACAACAATTAGCAAGGTGTTATCAACAGATTGGATTAACTAATCATCCTATCCATTTAAATATAACTTTTACTCAAATTAGCCATGCAATTGATAAAATCACGAAAAGACTTTTAAAATCATAGGATCAAAGTGCATCAAGGAGACTTGCCTCCTCTGGTCGCAAGGTTGTCGTCGCACTGAAATTCTTCGGGATTGTCGGCGGCGACGGCGGAATCTTGACCACTGGCATAAAACGAGACAACAAATAAAATAACAGAAAATAAATAAAATCTAAAATTATAATAAAAATACTGGCAGATAGAGGATGATTTTATATGAATTTAGCAATTTGAATCACTTGATTCGGAGTTCGGATGACAAAGATATAAATGTTTGAAGTTTGCACAAATTAGAAAATCGAAAATCAATGGAATATTCCGAGAATCTTTTGGCTGAATCGTTTTCTGATTTCTCTGGTTTGTATGACGTGTGGGACCCGGCTGTCACCACTTTCTTCAACCTCCAGCTCCTCTCACCATGGACACAGAGAAGCTCGGTCTCCTCTTGGCGCCGGCGACTGAGACCTTGGCGAGCGACGGCGTACAGCAAAACGGGATGGCTATGCGATGGGGAAGTGAGGGCACCCGGCGGCAGGGAGCGGCGCGGCCTGCTGCGGCGCGCGTAGGGCTCGCAAGGGGCGGCGGTGAGGTTGTTCGGCGCGCCGGCGAAGGGGAGGCTAAGACGGCCGGCGGAGGGGCGCATGAGGGTCGGTGGGGTCCAGGGAAGCCGGTGGAAGACTCGGCTACGGGCGGGAGTGACCGAGATGGCGTGCCCACGGCGACCATGGCCGGCTCGGGCGGGCGCACATGGCGGCGACGAACGGCGGCGAGGCAACGGCCGGCGAGGGTGGGGAGGAGTGCTGTGGGGGCGGCCGGAGGTGGTGCTTGCGCTGGAGATGGCCGGAAAGGCCCCAAGTGGCGGCAGCATGAGCTTGAATCGGCAACAATGGAGGTTGTACAGTGCACGGGAAGAACAGACATGTCCGAATTTTTGGGGAAAACTTGAATTCGCGAGATTTTGCAAAATTGATGAGTGCGATTGATAGAGCATGATTACATGAGTTTAAGGATGCGAGGAATTGGATTGAAGAGTACCGATTCGCAAGAAATCGACGAAGAACGGCGGAACGGACGACGACGAACAATCTTCAAATCTGTGACCGAAACTGCAGCGAAGATGAAATCTTTTTGAGGGCTTTTGATCTACGGGATAAAAGACACGATATTACACGGTCGATTCATAGATTGACTCACCGGATTGCAAGATGGCCCGACGGCGTCGACGACGAACGTCGGTCGGATGTTCTTGCTCAAATTCGGAGGTCGAAACGTCAATGAAACGAGAAGGGGAAGGAAGCACTGCGTCGGGGACGTCGAGACGAACAAATGAAGCACTCGGGCACGCGAAGAGACGAAGAAACGGCCGAGATATGGAAGGTGCAAGAATTCGCGGATTGGGCATTAATGCGGCCGTTTCGGGAGAGGAAAGGACGAGGTAACGGCGGGATTTGATTCACCTGACCCTTGCCTTTCCAATGCATCAATTTCCAAATCAATTGGTGGAGTTATTTGGCTTGAATTGGTTTGGAAAGTTGGAAGGGAGAGAGAGAGAGACAGCCATGGGTGACCTGTGCTTGCTCGACTGGTTCTGATCGTGCGCAGGCAAGAAGGAAGAGAGGAGAGAGAATAAGTGGGCTGTTTGGATTTTGAGCCTGGAAAATGGATTTCGGCCCAAAAAGAAAATGAGCAAAAATTAGAAATGAGTTCAGAATACATTTTCGGATTGAATGGTTGCGATTGCAGATCTGAATTTGTTTTGGAATTTGAATTTGAATTTAAATTTGATTTGAAGTGAATTTAAAATTTACAGATGATATTAGGAATGAATTCCGAATTTAGGTGGAATGGATGTCAGGATAGATAATAAAACCAAATAAAATCCAAATCTTTAAATTAATTATTTTAAATTAAATTTTTAACAGAGAGCCGAAAATGGGGATGTTACAAACCGCACCGATAGCGAAGAGACCATATCGGATGTCCACCGAAGAGTTTGTAGAAATGAAGAACAGATTGAGGAATTATTGGAAAAAGGATTCATCAGACCGAGCTCATCGCCATGGGGAGCACCGGTTCTGTTCGTTAGGAAGAAAGATGGGAGTTTCCGGATGTGTGTGGATTATCGTGCACTTAACGAAGTAACGATAAAGAATAAATACCCGTTACCCCGGATAGACGATCTTTTTGATCAACTAAGAGGAGCAGGAGTATTCTCCAAGATCGACCTTAGGTCAGGATATCACCAGTTGAAAATCAAGACAGAAGACATACCCAAGACTGCATTTTCTTCAAGATATGGACACTATGAGTTCACCGTTATGTCATTTGGATTGACAAATGCGCCGGCATACTTTATGAACTTGATGAATAAAGTATTCATGGAGTGTTTAGATAAGTTTGTGGTCGTGTTCATAGATGATATTCTGGTTTACTCAAGGACAAATGAAGAGCACGCTAAACATTTGAGATTGGTTTTGGAAAAGTTAAGGGAGCAACAACTGTATGCAAAATTCAGTAAGTGCGATTTCTAGAAGGGTAAGGTAGATTTCCTAGGGCATGTGATGACCGCGGAGGGAATTGCAGTGGACCCAAGCAAGGTTGAGACAGTACTACATTGGGAATCGCCAAAGACGGTTACACAGGTTCGGAGTTTTCTTGGAATGGCTGGTTATTACCGCCGATTTATAGAAGGATTTTCGACAATTGCCAGGCCAATTACGCAATTGCTCAAGAAGGAGAAGAAATTTGTCTGGACACCAGATTGTGAGAAGAGTTTCCAAGAATTGAAGAAACGACTGACATCAGCACCAGTATTAGTTCAATCGGATGTGCATAAGAGTTTTGATATTTACTGCGATGCATCATGCCAAGGACTCGGATGCGTGTTAATGCAGAATAGAAAGGTAGTAGCCTATGCATCAAGGCAGCTAAGGCCACACGAAGGGAATTACCCGACACACGATCTAGAATTAGCAGCCGTAGTGCACGCCCTGAAGATATGGCGTCACTATCTTATTGGCAATAGATGCGATGTGTATACGGACCATAAGAGCCTTAAATACATTTTCACCCAATCTGATCTAAACATGAGACAAAGGAGATGGTTGGAGCTGATCAAGGATTACAACATTGGTATCCATTATCATCCCGGCAAGGCCAATGTAGTGGCTGATGCCTTGAGTCGGAAAAGTCATGGTCTAAATATGGTAGTGGGAGAGAGCCAGGAAGAATTGTGCAAGGACCTCTAGAAGCTGAAGTTGGAAGTTGCTCCGGAAGGATTTGTAGCCGCTTTAGAGGTGAAGCCTATCCTGGAAGACCAGATTAGAGAAGGCCAGAAGGACGATGAGAAAATCAAGCGAATCAAGGCCAAGATGGAGGAAGGACAAGCAAAAGAATTCAAGTTGGACGAACAAGGCACGATGTGGATGAAAGGGCGTATTTATGTGCTTAACAAAAAGGAGTTAAAGCAGTTAATACTGGAGGAAGCTCACGACTCCAAGTATTCGATTCACCCAGGAAGTGCAAAATTGTACCAAGATTTAAAAGAGAGGTTCTGGTGGCCGAATATGAAAAGAGAAGTAGCTGAGCATGTGGCATTATGTGATGTGTGTCAGCGAGTCAAAGCTATGCATCAGAGACCAGCAGGGCTGCTGCAACCATTAAAAATACCAGAGTGGAAATGGGAAGAAATCGGAATGGATTTCATTACCGGATTGCCAAGGACGCAAGGAGGTTATGACTCTATATGGGTCATCGTGGATCGATTGACAAAGGTCGCACATTTTATACCGGTAAAGACAACCTACTCAGGAGATAAGTTGGCAGAGCTATACATGGCAAGAATCGTTTGCTTACATGGAGTTCCAAAGAAGATAGTATCGGACAGAGGTACCCAATTTACCTCAAGGTTTTGGGATAAATTGCATACAGCCATGGGCACCCGCTTGAACTTCAGTATAGCTTACCATCCTCAGACAGATGGGTAGACTGAAAGAGTCAATCAGATATTAGAAGATATGTTAAGAGCCTGTGCGATGGCATATACCTCGACTTGGGATAAATGTTTGCCATATGCGGAGTTTAGTTACAACAACAGCTATCAGGCTAGTCTTCAGACGTCACCTTTCGAAGCATTGTATGGTCGACCTTGTAGGACACCATTAAATTGGAATGAGACCGGAGAGCGTCGTGTCTTTGGGCCAGACATACTCCAAGAAGCCGAAGAGCAGATAGCATTGATCAGAGAAAGGTTAAGAATGGCGCAGTCGAGACAGAAGAGTTACGCGGACAATCGCCGTAGAGATTTGAGCTTTGAACCTGAAGATTATGTGTATCTCAGAGTTACGCCTCTTAAAGGAGTTCAGAGGTTTCACAAAAAGGGAAAACTTGCGCCAAGATATGTGGGACCGTTCAAGGTCATAAGCCGTAAGGGCAAAGTCGCATATCAACTAGAATTACCGCAGTCATTAGCAGGAGTACACAATGTCTTTCATGTATCGCAACTCATGAAGTGTCTTGAGTTCTGAAGAACAAACATCAATGGAAGAAGTTGAACTACGGGGAAGATTTGACCTACAAAAACAGCAGATAAAGATTACGGATACAATGGATCGGAGAACCGAGAGCAAGACAACCCGTTCTGCGAGTTCGATTGGAGCAATCATCTAAAGCGAGGCCACACAGGAGCGAGAGGAAGATCGAAAAAGGAGTTTCCAAACCTATTCTCTAGTTAGGCTTGAATCTCGGGGCGAGATTACATTAAGGGGTAGGTTTGTAACGTCCAAAATTACCCGATTTTAATTTTGAGTTATTTAAAATTTTGTCAATTAATCAACCTTTATTTGCATTTAATAGAATTTATCTGAATTTTTGGAGTTAATTGAATTTTTGTGGATTTTTGGAATTTATTGGATTTAATTGAAATTAAATTGAGTTATCTTCTCTTGACTAATTAAATACCAGAAAAATTATTTATCAAAAATGAATGAAAATATTTTATTTAGGCCAAAATGCTCTGAAATATTTTCTAGAATTTTTCTAGAATTTTTTGGGTATTTTTAGTGCCCTAATTAATTACTTTAAATTTCTACAATTATTTTTATTGGCAAAACTTGGAAATTAGCCTTGCTACGATGTCGGTAAAGCCCAACACTTTCTTGGCACCAAAAACCCTAAGCGCCCATTCGGTTCGATCGATCCGTCGGATGATAAATGAATAATGGCGTCGCCCTTGGCGCTTGAGCCATTAGATCTTGGCGTCAAGCCATTAGGATGGCGACGCGTGGCTCAGCTCCGCCGAAGCGTTATTCATTCCGCGCCATTGGATCGCAATCAAACAGTGGGACGTGACCGAAGCTTCTCGGGACGGAGCGCTCTACCGCACCGCCGTCACCCGTAGGCCGCCGAGATTCGTTAGGGATTTGCACGCGCTCCAAGGCGTCTTGGTGACCGTGCTGTAGCTCATTAAATTGGTCTCCTCGCCCCGCTCATTTGGTCCGTTCGACCGTTAGCTCTCGTGCACTCTATCTTCCCACATAGCTCACCGAAGTTTGCAACCTCACCGCCGCATTCTTCTTCACCTTTCGCCGTTGTTCACCACTCTCCGCCGTCGCCGAGACCTCCACCGAGTTCACCAAGCCAAGCCGCGTCCAGCAAGTTACTTCTTCCGTCCGGAAACGCTTGAAAACGCCATCGCCGCCTGCATCTTCTCCAAGTCTGGTGACGAACGCCGCCGCCTCTTCTTTGGAGCTTCGCAACTCGCCTCAACCGTCGGATTTCCATCCAACGCGCAAGGTAAAGCCACGCGTCCATCTTTTTGAATTAAGGCTGAATCGGTAGGGGTAGATCTTGTCCGTTAGATGGTGATCATGCGGTTCTCGTTAGGCCATGTAGGCTTGTGAATAGGGAACCACTCGCTTAAGTAGCAGAGATTTTGGATCCAACCGCCCTATTGCGCCACGAGGCTTGTTAGCGATGGCAGTGTGGGTACCCATCGCCGTTGGATCGATCATCGGCCGTATTTGGTGCATCCACGTCGGTGCGTTGAATAGTGAACCGTGTAGGTAACCACAGCCATTGGATTTTAATCTAACCGTCTCGGTTCTTGCGTGATGCCGGTCGGCCCGACATGTGGGGCGAACAACATTCATCGAGCCCAGCTTGTCGATGGGTGACCGGGGTGTTGACGTCGGCATGGCGTCATCTGAGAACCCTGTCGGTGGCCGGGAGTGGCGTGGCTCACTCCGGTCTGACACGATGTCGCCGGGGAATTAATCCGATTTCGGTGGAAAAATAAATCATATAATTTGGTTATTTCTTTATTTGAATTTTAGAAACTTGTAATGGCTATAACTTTTGCATTTTAACTCGGATTTGGGTGATTCAGTGCCCAAAATTTGTAAAAATGTGAACTATTTAATAGTGAATTTTATTTTATTTTAAAATTTATCTTGCTATCTGTATTGTGTATTTATTATATGTTAAGCTAGTGCGAATAGACTCGAGTTCTTAGGAAGTCGTGGGAAGGATTCGAAGACCCGTCGCAGATCTCGGACCAGGACCAACTACTTTTCGAAGGCAAGTCATGCTTTGACCATATTGCCCCTAGACTTTAAAATGTATTTCAATTCAATTTATGCATGCTATATTAATTAAAAATGATATTGCTTATGATGGGAAAGGTAGCTAAAATACCATTTTGATTATGCCACCTTGTTAATACTATTGTATGCCCTGAACACCTTGTCACCCTAAGATGCTAAAATTATGTTGGTTGCTATATAAATGCCAACACGGGAGGCTAGACCGTGATTAGTCGCTTAGCCTGCTTATATGCGTTGAATGTCTTTCGAATTGCAAACAAATGTTGACTTAACAAATATGGAACGCATTTTGTAATAATGCGATGATGTCATGTAATGGAATTGAGGGTAGCGACCTGTGTGGTCCTACTCGTGCAATGAAGTGTGCATTGGCATGTGTTGCGTAAATGCAAAACCTTGGGTGGGAATTGATTTGGACCGGGGCAAGTGGCAAGAAGGCTTCATGCCAGGTGGGCCTGTGTGGCAATGGGATGTATTGTGATGGTTAAGGCTGTGTGCCGAAATGTGTAAAATGGATGTCTTGCCCGGGACAGTTAAGGACTTCACCTTGCGAGCCTTTGATCTGAGTTTCTCGTACAACCACTTGTCCGGAATGGGACGGACCTAGTTTAGTAGGTCTCTAATATCTTTCCTTTGATACCTCGGGGTGACAGTTACACCAAAGTGTAACCGTGTGGGGGAGCGTACCTGTGCTACGTCTTGGTACCCATCTAACGGTATGTGCCTGTTCTAAACTTTGACTCTGCGTGAGGGAAGTGTTAGAAAGGCAATACTGGAGAGGTTCACTGGTTAAGTGTTAGTCTCTGAAAGACTTTGTTGCAATCAATCACCTGTGTGGTGAGCGACTGTATCCTGTGGGTAAAGTGTAAGTGTGTGTGTGAATCTATTCGAATAGCCGTGTCCGCGGTATTGGACAATGCTCGGGGATTACAGTCAAGGTTTAGATTTTCAAAATAAAATGTGGAATGGGTGGCTGTGTGCCAAAGGCTGATGAATCAAACTAGGGTCGTGTGCCAAACCCTTGGAAAAGAATTGAGAAATTAATTATTAACAATATTGGTTTCTGCTTTTAATCTAATAGGATTACTGTTAAGAGAAATCTTTGCTTTATGCAAAATAACCATTTAAGACCTTCCTTTGGAATAAGCCATGCATGTAGTAATAGAACTGCATTGTGCATGACTTGTTGAGTATGTTGTATACTCACCCTTGCGTCGACAAAAACTTCAGAAGAAGAAGCTATGCCAGCTTAGGAGGAGGAGTTCATCGAAGGCCAGGAGAATTAGGGGTTGAGCCGCACTCAGTTGCTTGTGGCTATGAGGGGTTCCATTACCGTACTTTTGCTTCCGCTATTGAACTTATGATGCTTTTGCTATTAATCGCCCTGCGTGGCAGGTTATTGTAAGGTGACCATAAGGTCATGTAACTCGATTACATTATGCTTGAAGTACTTTATTATTTATTTCCATTGTGTATGATTATGGTACTTCAACTTTGTTTATCTTGTGTGCACTAGCGTGATCTGGACTAGTGCGAGAATCTGTGAGTGTCGAATCTGTAAATTCGAGGCACGACCTGATGAAATCGACTTGGTCCATGGCGGTGGCGCCGGGTTGCTCCATATCAATATCTGGAGGTTGGGTAGTCCCTTGGGCTACCCGTTCCTACTTCCTCTATATTCGAGGCGAACTCCCTCGGCACTTGTCACTCGATTCGAGGCCATTCCTAGCAATCGAAATGTTATTGGGTTAATTATATTGCATTCATTTATGGTTGCTACATGACATCAAACTTATGAATTCAAGCGATGGTAATTTTGTTAGAGTTGGGAGGAAATCAAGTGATGTTGTGACCTCATGCTACAAACACATGCACATGTAACTTTAAAATGATACTTATACATTAGAAAAAATCACATGATACATATACATCTCAAAATGAAAAATAATATGAAAAAATTCATATATTCTTTAGAATATATTTGCTTAATAAAAATAATGAATCATTCCATGTCAAGCGAGCACGTCACCTCCTCAGCCGCCTCTCGGTGTCTACGAACGCTCTCCTGGCAGCCATGCTTCTTGTACTTGCAGGGGCTTATTTTTTTAAAATCATTTTAGTGTGGAATAAGAATGATTCATTATTTTTTATTAAGCAAATATATTCTAAAGAATATATGGATTTTTTCATATTATTTTGTACAGTTGTTTTCGGGATTGTGATATATATGTGTCACTTTTTATACACATACATCTTTATACACACAAATATATATTTTTATAAACATACATTTTTGGTCAACAAAATATACATACACATATCACAAAATACACATACCCGTACTCCACTGAAGAACACACCGTGCACACCAACTAACAAAAGTCACGAAAAATTTTGAAAAAAATTGTAGATGTACTTCATAGATTGCTCTACCTATGTATAAAATTGTAGGTTCAAATTCATTATATATCGAGAGTAACAAAAAGAAAATTAGACAAGTTTAAACTCTTTAAACTTGTGAGAATTTATCTTTGTAACTCGATATATATGAATTTGATCTTGAAATTTCATACATAATTAGAAATCTATGAAGAACATAAACTACAATTTCATACATAGGTTCAAATTCATTATATATCGAGATTCTTGTCGGCGATCGGGATCGCCACCGCAAGGAATGAGATGGGAGGTCGGTGTGATGCGGGACCCGGCGGTAACCGCCCAGACGGAGGAAAAGTGTAAGCGTGGTTATGGTCGGGCGAGGCGACAACGGCGTGAGGCAAGATTTATCTTGGTTCGAGCCTGTGGAGTAATGTGACTCTACTCGATCGCCTTCTGGCGGTTTTCTTAGCTACTTACGAGTACAAGGATGTGCTCTGACTCAAGTTCAATAATGGCTATGTCTAAGCTCGAGCTATGCGTGTTGTGTGTTGTCTTCGTTGTGTCAAAAGACTGCGCTTCCTTGGTCTTTATACTTCCTCTGCACGCAACGGTCGGGAGAGATTCCCGGGAAGTGGCCTTCATGCACGTTGAGGGTGGCGATAACCACTCGAACTGTTGCGCGTACGATCCTACCCGACGGCGCCTTGGGAAACCGCCGGTCAAATGCTTGATCCGAAATCAAGGGTGGACTCGGCTCTAGACAAGGGCCGCTTGAGCTCGAGTCGGCGGGGCCGTGCTTTCGGTCGGCGCGCTCTAGGTCGGCGCCTCGGCACGCACCAGTCGTGGCGGGGCCTCCGAGCTCGGGGATTCGTTGACCGTCTTGGCGGGCGGTCAAGGGCGTAACCCTCGTTAGTTACAAAAAGAAAATTCGACAAGTTTAAACTCTTTATTGATTTTGGTATTCATTGAAAGGTAATTCGATTATCTATAACTTTACAATAGCCGCCCCGAGAAGCGACTCTAAAGTACCTAAAACCATGCCCTAAATCGGACGTCCAATGCAGGAGCAGGGGCGCAACAACTAATCTAATTCTCCCCAACCCTAACCAATTGCAGCACCCAAAAAGAGGCTATTAGCACCGGATTTCCCCACTAGATCCTCACCTAATCCACCCCAAAAACACCCCAACAACATACCTCTCCTTGATGAAACAACGAACCGACGACGAACTCCTTCTCCCGGCCACGAACTCCTCCGAAACGCCGAATCCTCTCAGTTGTAAAGCTTCCCAACGGAGAGATCAATGGAGAGGAAGATGTGGCAGCTATGGGGGGGGAGGAACCCTAGCTAGGGCCGGCTAGGAAGGAGAAGATGTGCGCCAAAGGAGAGGAAGGGGGTGCGGCCAATGAGGAAGAGGGGGGTGCGGCTAGGGGGAAGGAGGGGGCTGCGGCTAGGGGGAAGGAGGAGCTAGGGTTAGGCAGCCCAAACACTCCCAGAAAAGCCCGAACACAGCCTAAACGCATACCGTAATGTTACACCAAACACCTATTTTAGTTTGTTGTTGTTTTTTTTATAATCGACAGGCCACAACCTACGTTAGGCTATTAGCCATCTTACACCATCACATAGCGATTCACATTTCATAATCAAAAGAAATGCAGCATTAGAATTGTGGACATTCTATTTATTTTGATTGCATTGACTTAGGTCATGTTTGAATCCATTAGCACTAACAGTTAGCAGCTAAAATTAGCTGAAATAGATCCTAATAGCCCAGCTAATAGTTAGCCAACAACCCAACTAATAGTTATCTCATTAGCTGGTTCTCCCCTACTAATTTCAGCTAATGGATAGTCAAAAGATCAATTTACCCTCGGTCCCTCCACCGCAAGCCCCTTTCCCTCACACTCGGCTAATTAATGCAAGGGTACAATGGACATTTGCACCCACAACCAAATTTTCAACCACCTATTAGCTAGTAGATCCAAATAGCCCCAGCTAATAATTAGCCAACTAAGGGCTGTTTGGATCCATGCAACTAATAGTTAGTCGCTAAAAATTAGTGGAGTGGATCCAAACACCCTAGCTAATAGATCGACTAACTATTAGTTGGGCACCCGACTAATGGTTATCTCATTAGCTAGCCAAACCCACTAATAGCGACTAATAGGTGGCATTTAACCAAAATACCCTTCGCATCTACCACCAATAGCATTTAATAGCATGGGTATTCTAGACAATAGCATCTATTAGCCACATATTAGCTGGTGGATCCAAACACCCTCCAGCTAATAGTTAGCCAGCTAATAGTTAGCTAGCTAATATTAGCTAGGAACTATTAGCCAGCTAACTATTAGCTGCTAATGGATCCAAATAGGCCCTAATAGTTAGCCAGCTATTAGCCATTAGCCAGCTAACTATTAGAGCTAATGGATCCAAACAAGCCATTAGGCATAAGTGCATCAATTCAAGAATTTTATGACAGTACTCCAAATTATAATAGGGTGTCAGGCCTTCCAGTTAATGAAAGATGAAGTAAAAAAACTTATGAGATTGTAGATTTATAGAATTGTTAAGTGTTCTACAATCTGTAGTATAGTAGCAGATAATAACTTAATTAGTACACAAAGGCATCTTGAATGAGATTGGTCCTTGTTTCAAGTATAAAACATCCCAAATACATGAAGGGAAGACACACATACAGGATTTCTTTTTCTACTTTTCTTTTATATCATGCATTCTAATTTCTGCATCTTGAATGCTCATTGTTGTATGTAATGCGAAAATTTGTTGCAGAAATTGTTATAACATATTTGTTTCTGCATATTCTAAATTTTTGTCTCATTTATTTCCTTTACTTACTAAATGAAGTTTCTTAATCATAATGCAAAATGATATTTACATGTGGCTAAAAGATACAGTTGTGCTGATGCAAGGTGGTCCTCTAATTTGTACTTTTGTGTTATTTTAGGAGAGTGTAGTCCATTTTATTATATTATGTTTGGAGTGGATATTGTGGTCCCAAACAAGAAGGTAGATGTGCTTTATTTTGGATCTTTTAGCAGTGTATGTATTCTTTATCAAACTATCAACTACACTTCCAGAGAAGGTTTACATGTTGTGTTGTTGCTTTTGTAAGAATTAATTTTAATTGTGGTTGTAGATGTTCAATACTTCAATTATAATTCATTTCCTGGCATTAATTATTTTTCCCACTTTTGTGTGCTTCTACTGTCAAAATAACTTATTTAGCTTCCAATTAAGAATGGATATTGTGAAATAGCTCAGCTCCTACTCATGTTAACCAATAGCAGTTAGTTACACATCGAGTTCTTGCTATTGCTTTTAAGTACACTTCTCTGAACTAGATAATTACTTCATGTTAATTTAACCATTATATTTGATGAACAACTTGAATTTTAAAAATTTTATTCCCTTTTTGTCAATTGGGTTATGTCTGATGAAGATGATATTCCCTCAATCCTCCCTGCTAAATAGATCTAATGAGCCAAAGATAGGAAAAACAACACGCGGTCCAAGAGGCGTAAATAAAAGGCCTCATAGCCGATATACCATCGCAGTGGTCAATCCGCGGATGGGGCCCCCACCAAACCTCCAAAGGCAGTAAAAATATTCTAGAGCTTGTGCGGGATAGTTGGATGGGGAATGGGTGCCCATCACTCGTCCATCATAGAAGTTGCTGATCGATGAGGAGCACAATAATATAATCACAAAAAATTTTATCATCGTTCGAGATCCTGGAAGACGCTGTGCACGTGATGATACGCATTGCTAGTGGCGGGAAAAGTGTGGAAGAACTTCAAAAGCATGCTTGTCACAAATTACATTGAGAACAAAAGGACTCTATTCTCTAAGTACGATTCATTGATGAAGACTATGGCAACAATTTGTTGAGATGAAGACGTTAGAAGAATTCATGTGTCAGGGTGAAGAGCTTAAGGTCCTCTAGGCCCAGAAGACCCACCCCAACAGACTTGGCACCACTGGATATGCTGGTAAGGCAAGCAATGTCATAAAACTCAAGGCCGTGCCAACTTTGCCCCGTCCATATACTTGTCGTTTGCCGTTGTTGATACAATATGACATAAAACTCAGGGTTATGCCACTCATAGACCCATTGAGTGGGAGGTTGTGCATGAGCATCAGGGATGGCATAGTCATAGCTGCTGTATGAGCTATAGCTCCCTTGCACCTCAGCAACACCATAGGAACTATAGCTGTCCTGTGGTGCGCAGCTATCTTGTGGTGCTTGTGCGGCCTTTTCCTTCCCCTTAACAGTTGTCCTCTGTGATTGAGGAGCACCATGATCTCTATCCTGTGTCGCATGAGTGGCTGCGACTCCTGTAAATTCGATGAAATTTGAGGCTCTTGATTGGTGTGTGGTAGGTGCAGGGATATTAAATCGCCACACGCCATTGGTATCTGTCTTCGAGCTGCTATCATTGGACTCTTCGTATGTTGAGCTCCGACGATCCCCCTCCTCAGTAAAGTATCACTCCTTACATAATGGGTTTCACCTACAGACTGTCTTGTCTGCCCATTCGGAGATGGTGCAGCCCTCGTGTCCTTTCTTAACTCAGTAGGATGAACCGGATCTGTGATAAGCTATGATGGAAGAGGGATGTCACTCTCTGTATCCTTCTCATCAAGTAATGGTTTACCGTTGGATCTTCCTTTCTCCATCCACTGTCGGATCGGGTTTGTATCGTCGCATATTGTTAGCTCCAAAAGACGCTGGAATAGATCGTTTTCTTCTGAATGCTTTGGAATTTCTGTAGCTTGAATTCGACGCTGAAGGTTGTAGTTGATGAACACTAGTTTATGTAGCTTCTTGTATGACAGGCGATTGCGGATTTTTGTGTGGATGAATGCAAATGTACTCGATTCGCTCTGGCTGCTAGAAGACCCACATTGCGACAAGAGGCGTCTGACAAGCTAACTGAAGGGTGGGTGTGTTCGATCCGAACACATCCCACCAATGTGCTGCAAATTAACGAATAAAATAGTCAGTACTGACAAGATTACCATTACATTTGAGATGGTGCAAAAAAAATACTAGGGGATGTTTTGTCATCTTCACAGTTAGAGGTGATGAGAACGATCCAACCTTCCTTTTCAAAATATCGGCATCATGAAGAGCTTGCGCGGTGCTTTCAGTATCATTATCAAGTGCTTCGAAGGCATCCTGGAGATTTGGCAAGAAGGTGTTGGTTGTGCCGTAAGTGTAGACAGTCCGCGGGCTTAAGGCGGCAGATGTATGACGTGAAACGAAGCATGTCAGTGCAAGTATATTATATTTGTACAACTACAATGTAATATGTTGCAGGAAATAATATATTACCGGCATTCATATAAGTGTCGCGCATTAAGTCATCCATTTGTCGGCCCACCACATTCATGTATATGTCTCTTATTGATGGAGACTCATGGAACAAATTGTCATACTCTTGCTGCACTATGATGTACCGTAGGATCGCCTCGCTCAATGTGGGCACTTTATTCTGATCGATGAATCGCAAGAAAGCGTGCAACAGTTCCATCGACTTCACAACAGATCGAAGATTATCCCACCATTCCAAGCTTGAAAGGCAGCCATACACGTACCCGTGTATCTCCCCTCAGTGGTATCAAGAAAGCGAGTGTATAAATTCTTCGGCAACCATCCATTGCATGAACTTGTCCTTGCGACGAAAGGAAACTGTCCAAGAATATATAGTTAGTGCCGAAACGAGTTGCATTCCACTTGACCAACTTGCCTCCAATATACTTTTTCACCATAGCATGTATCTTGGAATGGTTGTATATCCATCGAGAGATTTTTCTTGCACTCTCAATGACCGCGGTGTGATCTGGGAACTCTCCAATGTCCTTCAGCATCAAATTAATGGTGTGGGCCACACAAGGCTGCCACACTATGTTGCGGTGCTGCCGTGCGAAGAGCTTGCATGCCTTCTTGTAGTTCGCACTATTATCCGTCACAATCTACACCACATTTGTCGGACCCACCTCATTTATTACATAATATATTTCCTGCGTGACCAAACAAAACTAAGTACGACAATTACATTATGTGTACGTTAATTCAACTTCAGAAGAGTACAAACAAAACCGTTTACCTTTCTCAAGTACGAGGCATCCTAGGAGACACCGATAGCATCGACAGATTTGTGGAAAAACATTATGCCATTACAATAAATTATGAAATTTATTATACTCATGCGTGTCGGCCCTGTCCAAGAATCACACATGATTGTTACTCTGTATGTAGGCCATTCCTTCATGAACTTTGTGAAGCTTTTCTTAATTTCTGCTTCGTTGGCATCTAAATATTTTCCATCTATATCTCGGCCAGTGGGGACGGGATACCATCACCTGCAAATAAAACATAAATGTTAGCTATGAATCGGCGTACAATTGGGCAACTATTTGAAATCTCACTTACCGTATTTTTGTGTTTCCCGTATGGCGCTAATAAAATACGGACTATTTGCTTTTCGCCCTGCGATACCAACAGATTGAAACCATCTGGCCCACTCGCCATGGACTACCTCCTTCCCACTCTTCCCCTTTTGTGTCCACGGATAGGTATCAATCCTTGGTTTTACTGGGGCACGGACTAAACTAATATTGTAATCTCCCACCGTCGGTGATCTTTCTCGATGCTACGAACTGTAAAACAACCTGGACAATAGACCGTGATCATCTCCAACTCCCCTGGAGGAGCCACTACCACCACCGTGCTCGTACCTCCCACCTGCCTGGCTTCTAAATTCTACCTCCGCCCTGGAGGCAGTCATGCCATGCTGTAGTTGGGCCTCCTCATCAACATCACCTGTGTACTTTGAGTATACACTTCGCCTCGGTGGGGAATCTCCAGCTGCCGCTGCTTCTTTTCTCACCATCTTATCTCTCCTTTCCTTCCTCTTATCCTTCGTCCTATCCAGCTCACGCTGAAAGTACTCGCGAACATCCGTTGGAACTTTACTACAATGGATGACACCCATACCACATCCTGCCAAGTGCTGCTTGAATCGGGTCGCACCATCTCCTTTTTCCTATTTGAGACAATGCTTGCATCGAAATCTAGCACACACCTTCTCATCGTGCTCCCACACTACGTCGACATTTACTATCTGTTAAAACAACACAATAAAAGTAACCATACTCCAACGACTATTGGTGCTCAAAATTTATGAACAAAATAAATAGTAAGTATAGCCAAAGAACCAAGAACACACTATAAAATATGACTGCTTAGTCAAAAATAAGCCAAAGAATTAGAACACGCTACAAGATGCCATTGTTTAGTCAAAAGAGCAAAGAAAATGCCATGTACCTTATGGGATCAGAAAACATGTATGTGTAAAATAATGGAGCTCTACATCATATGAGCTACCTGGACAATTGTCATGGCTAGAAGCAAGAACATTATACACTTTATTTTAGGGAATACATGACATCAATATCTTAGTTTACAATGTGAAGAAGCTAAACATTTGTTATACAGTGGTGCAAATGAAATGTTAGCACAAGTGATTTATCACAAAAGGCTACAAATCCCTTGCCTAAGTACAACATACAAGTGGCATGACTTGTGCACCATACAACTACAGCACCAATGAATACTTCAGTTAAGCTAAAAATCAATATCATTTTTCAAGTTAGCATTGAAAGTTGTAATATGCAACAACCAAAATTAGAGAGGGAAAATAAGCTGTATAAATATTTGGGATGGTTCTATACTTCTATACCATTTTAAGGCCTATCTATCGATCATGGGCAAATTACATATGATTTAAAAGCTTAAAAACTTGACTACTACTACCGACGACCGGTTAGCGCACTAAACCGATTGAAAATCGACACTAAACTCGCGAGAAACGTACCTGAAACCGCGAAACTCGACGCTACCCTCGGATTTTGCTGGAGCCGCGAGAAATCAAGAAAACCGCTCAGTTTTTGAGCTCTACCGCATGGGAAATGGCTCTCCGTCGGCGGTTAGCGACCTTCAATTTGGATTCTTGGCAAACACTGCGCTGGAAGCGAGGAGTGGGGAAGTGCTAGTGAATTATTGCGTCATTTGGAGCAGCATAGCTCAGTCGGCTCGTGAAGGTAAGTGCCAAAGCCGGGGGTGGGCCTAGATAGGCTAAATTGAGGCGTTAAGGTGGCGCATGGGCAGGTTGGCGATCATGATTGCCCCATAGGCCACATTTCTTTTTTTTCTTTTTTATTTTTAAGATTTCAAATGCTCATAAACATCTCTAAACTTCATTTTTTTTAAAAAGAATTACATTAGGGGTCACAGAAAAATTAATACTACTTTTACAAATTTTTTGGATAAATTTTTCCAAATGTTTCAAAAATTTTGAATTTCAAATTCAAATTGCATGGTTTATCAGACGGTTTTCCTACTCAGGTCGCCACGGTTCAATCGGCGGGTAAAGCGATGGTTTGCGCGATTTCTGAACCTGCTCGAGGCGAGCTTTTGGGCTGGCCTAAGGCACGATGGGCATGGCACGGTCCAAAGCTCGACCCAACATGAAGTAGGCCGTGCCGTGCCAGCACAACACTATAGCACAAGTCGTGTTAGGCTTAAGAACCAGGCACAATAGATGGCACGGCCCAGCACGATATTGTAGCACGAGTCGTATCAGGCCTAAGGACCAGGTACGATGGACAGTATGGCCCAGCACGATACTATAGCAGTTCCAGGCCCGATGACCAAGGGCATGAGGAGGAAACCCATCATAAAGGTCACCAACCGCAGGCATAAGTGCCATGAACGCATCCAGCAGTATGAACGCCCCCTCCCCAGTCGACACCTGAGAGAGACAGGCAAGTGAGGAGAGAGAGCTAAAAGAGATTGAGAAATGGTGAAAGAAGCTACTCTCCTTTGCCCGTCTCTCTCAATCTTTCTTATCTCTCTCTCTCAATCTCTCTTTCTCGCCAGTCTCTTTCAATCTCTCTCGTCTATCTCTTTCACTCTTTTTCTCGCCCATTGCCCCCTTTCTCACCCATGTTCAGCACATCCCCCTCACTCTGTAACTATTCAAGAATAAATAAATTTTAGTTCATTTTCCCATAATATTTGTGTCCATTGCCTCAACTCCATGCTTCTCCAGCTCCTTTCCTCTTGTCACAGTAGTGCAAATGGGTCAGGTCTGAGCCAGCATGGCATGAAGCTGGCAAGAGTGCAAATGGGCCATGGCTGGACTCGCCGAAGATGAACCAAGCTGGCACAGCGGTCACAATGGGCCATCGCGGCCCTGCACGGTTCAGCCATAAAGCACGATAAATCCGTATTGGATCGGCCCGACATGGCATGACGCCCACCACTATCTACAACCAATACCGAATAATTGCAACGGTGAGACATGTCAATTCTAACTAAAAGAACGTGTTTGCATTAGAACACGTGACTAAAAAATTCTAGGATTTCTACCAAAGTTTCTCACTGTAGAATTTCCACCAAATTTTTGTATATTTGAGATGACAAATTTATGGACCGACCCTCGTAATCCTTCGTTTCCGTTCTCTTCCTTCTCAATGATGGTTTATAACATGCACACTCTAATAAAATATTTACAACATTGGCCAAGTGTCTATGTGTTGCAATATATCTCATATAAATATATCGTACATTCTAAACATGAAAAACCAACTTGCATAATTTAATTATCCTTTCATCCACTACTACAGAAATGATTTTCCTAGACACCAAGGATTTCTTTCCACAGGTGGATTTAAAGGAGAGCCGCCTCAAATGACTGCGGGCGGTCCTTAGGGTTAAGAACCGCCTGTGTAAAGATATCTTCATAGGCTGCTCTCTTAAGAAACCGCCTGTGAAAATATTGATCTTTTCACAGGCGGTGCCCTTTAGATGCCGCCTGTGGAAACTATGCTCTTCACAGGCAGCTCTCTTAAGGAACCGCCTTGGGAAATTGAGATCTTTACACAGGCGGCTTTCTTACGAAGCCGCATGCGGAAAGCGCAGTTTCCACAAGCGGTATGTTAAGCAAGCCGCCTTAGTTAATTATATTGACAACTTAATTAATTAACGAACCCCCTGTGGTGATGTTCAAGTCTTTAAAGGCATAGTTCTTAAACAAACCGCCTGTCCAAATTTTGTAAATGCTTATTTGAAAATTTTGTGACGAAGGAGATGTCGGTATGCGTTTTCATGTACGTACCGAAGCATCCTTTGTTCTACAATACTTGCAAAACACAGAAATTCAACGTCCAGACAATACTCCGGTATGAGTTTGTATTGACTTACCGGATCATCCGTTATGTTGCAACAGCGGCACTACACAGAGAAATCCAACGTCCAGAAAATACTCCGGTATGGTTCTTTTGTTCATTGACGGATCATCCGGTAGTGCTATTTTCCATGATCGTTATTATTTTTCTGCAGGCCGTTGTCTTAGGAAGCCGCTTGTAGAAACTTCGCTTTAAAGCTCCGAATAGATCGTACGTTCTCTGCGGTTCGAGCTGTGCCCCAAAATTGTGAAAACAAGGGGGAGATAGGTTTTGAACTTGAAATCCTTGGAATAGTTAACTCTCTAAGGTAAGAGCATCTCATTCCTGACATTTGTAGATGTTTATATATCTTGTGGAGAGGAAGATGTAGTGTAGATAGAATGTGCATAGGAGAGGGGTTGAAGCCCTCACCTTCTAGATCTATAGCAGATCTTGTATCCTCCCTCTCTCTAGAGGGAGAGAACGATCCCCTCTCTAGATCTAGAGAGAGGACCTTACATTCTTCGTGATTTTAATAAAATCATTTTATAGTATTTAACTTAGGGTTCTCTTGTTAAAGTTCTATCTAAATAATTGACATTTCGATCGATTTTACATTTTGAGTTCAAGATGGAAAGGGCATGGATGTACAATGCCCCAAGAAATAAGGGTGTATTCCTCAAAGAGCTCGAAACTTTTATTAAAGCCGCTCGAAGGGCGCTTGGAGTAAGAAGAAGCGAAATACTTTGTCCATGCAAAGCTGTAAGAACAATGTAGGGTGGAGAGATTTAAGTGTAATCGAACACACCGATCATGAGAGGTTTTATAGAGGATTACACATGTTGGTCCAACCATGGCGAGCAACATACACGCCAAACAACCGATGACGTTGATTCCGATCTCGTGGATGATCGAAATGCCGAAGGCGACACTGATGGTTTGAGAGATGAAGCTCACGTGCATGCTCGTTTGCTAGATGACGGTCGCATCACTGATGTTGAGGAAATGTTGCACCATGCCGAACCACAGGTTTTAAAGAAGATGACGAGGTTTAGATAATGTCGATCGTTACACAAAGCGGCGAATGATCGTTATATGAGGAATCAAGGGTTGTCCTCCGAGTTCTGATGTTGCATCGGTCTTGATGCTTCTACTGGTTGAAGGCTAGCAATGGATGGTCGGACAAGAGTTTCACCGATCTGTTGAGGCTCTTGGCGTAAATACTTCGAAGGCTAATGGATTGCCCACCTTGCCGGCGAGCACTTATTTCGCGAAGAAGCTTATCACTCGATGTCATTGGATGTGCAAAAGATACACGCATGTCCGAACCATGTATCCTCTTTCGTAAAGATTACGCGAATTGGATCAATGCCGGTGTGCAAAGGCGAGCGGTATAAGAAGAATGATGACTCCACGACGATGATGATTCTTGACCAAAGACTACGAAGAATAAGAAGAACAAGAATAGTACTCTTGGTAATAACGAAGAAGACACTTCTTGACACGGACAAGAAGAAAAGAAATCGTTGGTGATGTGGTACTTGCCAGTTATTGGTCACCAAAAGCGTTTGTACTCGAATGAGAGGACTCGAACTAATGGGTTGGCATTCCGACAAAGCGCGAAAAGATGGAAAGATTCGACACCCGGCCGATGGTAGACAATAGAGAAATTTTGATCGCATGTATCCAGATTTGACAACGAACCCGAGAATGTAAGGTTCGACCGAAAGTATCGATGGTATGAATCCTTTCGGTGAATGGAATGCCACACATAGCACTTGGCGATAGTCCGTCCATCTACAACCTTCCTCCATGGCTATGTATGAAGTGAAGGTACCTAATGTTGTCCATTCTTATCCAAGGTCCGAGACGACTGGAGTAGATATTGATGTGTTTCTCGAACCGATGGAAGATATGGCCATGTTGTGGCTCGATGGGGTCAGGTGTGGGATCGGTTCAACAACAATTACTTCACACTAAAAGCCATTATTTTTGTTACCATCAGTGATTACCCCACCCTGCTAGCCCTATCGGGTCGATTAAAGGAAGACAGCTTGTGTAGTATGCATGGATGAAAGCGTGTCGGCGTTCCTTCCAAGCTCACGAAGTTAGTGTACATGCTGGCACCGCCGTTTCTTCTTGAAGCTCACAAATACATAAGATGGGCAAGTATTTTGACAATACGGTTGAGAAGGTGTGGCTCCAAAGCGTCAGAGCGGGGAAAAAGTGTTTGAAATGGTCCGAACATCAAGGTGGTTTTTGGGAAGAAGCGGTGCGGGGGCCAAAAGAGGGTCGAAGAGGAAGAATACCGATGAGGAGGTTCCTCCGCCTTTGTTATCTGTTCAAAAGATGTCAATTTTCTACAAGTATTTGCCCTCTTGGAAGGACTTGAAATTCACCATAGCATCGATGCCATGCAATGTCATAAAGAATGTCTGTGAAAGATGCTAGGTCTCTTGTTGGACATTCAAGTACAAGACAAAGGATGGTCTTAAAGCTCGTAAAGACTTAGTAGTACTTAAAATCAGGAAAGAACTACACCCTCAAGAAAGAACACATGGAAAGTATTACCTTTCCCCAGCAAGCTACTCTCTGACAGCTGAGGAGAAAAGATCAGTGTGCAAGTGCTTACATGGGGTCAGAGTCCCGTCTGGTTATTCATCTAACATCAAAAACCTAGTATCGATGAAAGATTTAAAGATAAGTGGTATGAAGTCTCACGACTGCCACGTCATGATGACACAAATGCTCCCAATTGCAATCAGGGGTATCAACTCAATATTTGTAAAGGTGGCCATCACACGGCTGTGTCATTTCTGCAATGCGATTTCACAGAAGGTAATCGATGATGAACAGTTGAGCTATCTGCAGAACTACATAGTGGAGACTATAAACCAACGTGGAGCAACACCTGGAAGAGCTTGAAAGAGAAAATCCAGGACGCCAAGTTGATTAGATCCTGAAAGAGAATAAGCGCATGTTTACCACATGGTTCAAGAACCAAAACATACCAGATGGTGAGGATGAAGATACAAAAACATTGAAAATGTTGGCTCATGGCCCATCAAGTCTGGTAACATCATGGCTAGCGTATGATATCAATGGGTACACGTTTTATACCATTCAAAAGGACAAGAAGATGTTGGCCCAAAACAGTGGTGTTCGGGTAAAAGCCATAGATGCGACAGGGGAGAAGAACACCTACTATGGAATCATTGAAGAAATTTGGGAACTCGACTATGGAAGGGATATGCAGATCTCCGTATTTCACTGCAACTGGGTCAAACATCCTAATGGTGTGGAGGTGGACAACTATGGGTTCACAACTGTCGACCTCAACAATCTTGGCCACAAAACTGACCCCTGGATACTACCTTCTGAAGTCTCGTAAGTTTTCTACATATCTGACCCCAGTAATAAGAAAAGGAAGATAGTTGTTCCCGGAAAACAAAGGATCGTTGGAGTTGACAATGTGCACGACGAGGTAGAATACAATCAGTTCGACGACCTACCGCCTTTCGGAGATCCGGAGAGGATCAAACTTGTAGAAGAAACCCTCGATATTTCAATGATGCCATATATGTTTGATGATTGCGTCGGAAAAGTTGTTAAAGGCAAATAGGGACATGTTGTGTATAAACTTAATATGTAATAGAAGTTATATTTTTTATTGGACTTGAGTAAAACTGTTGGGTGAAAGTGCAGGATAGTATGGTAGGTAATTCGCTATTAGGCCGGATCATCCTGTAAACTGAAACCAATAGAGGCCCAAGGAAGCTAAGCACTATTCGTCAGGACAATAATCTGGTACAGTTTTTTCTCAACTTAACGAAACGTCCGGTATGTGAATCTTAGCTTCGAGGCCTCCTTCGTCCGCATTCGAGAGCATCTTTATCTTTTCCTATACGGATCGTCCGGTCTTCGTATTGTCTGCGCTCACTGTTATTGCGACTCTACTAGCACACCGCTATACAGGATTATCTGATTCTTCTTTCCTCAGGTGGCCGGACCATCCTGCCACCGAATCGAACAGAGGCATCGATCTAGTCAGGTGATGTTTCGATAACGGATCATCCGGTATGTTGATCTTAAGTCTTAACCTTAGCCAAAAACATGCTTCAACATTCAGAGAACCGCTTGTGGAGCTTTAATATCGACCGCACCTAACTACTCTCTCCACGCCTCCACATCGCCTTGCGCCACAGCCCGTTTTCGTGCCTTGCGACGCCGTACTCCAATCCTCCACCGCCTCGCCACCACCACGCCCGATTCGCCACCCGTTTTGTCTTGTCGCCGACAAATCCGAGCCCTCGGCTGGCGATCAACTCTCCTTCACTTTGTAAGCGGTGAGATCCACATCCCTCTAGTTTCTTTGGACTCCATTCAAATGCATATGAATACGATGCAAGTTCTTGACATTCAACCATGCAACTTGTAGATGGCAGGAAAAAGGAAGGGAAAAGATGTTGTTATGCAAGCTGAGAAGGCCAAGAAGTCCAAGGCACAAAAGGCAGCTGAGTGAGCTGGGATGGCTGCAGATGCGAATTTGGCTCAGGCATGTGGGCGTGGCCGCCAATTGCAGATTAGAGGCACACAGAGTCAGCAGCAGAGGGGTCAGAGAGGGAGGGGGGCACTCAATTCATAGAGGGTGGTGTGGCACCTCCTCGTCGTTCTAGCCGCGTTCGCACTTGTGGTGGTTCGACATCTTCCGAGCACACTGCTAGGCAGGTGCGTGCTCATCCCAACATAGTTCCGTATGAGGAGACTGGCGATGAAAAGGAAGAGGACGAGGAGTACCATGTACCACATCGACCACGAGATAAGACTTAGAGACCTTCGAACCTCTCATCCCGGAGGTAAAGAGCCTTCGTTTCTCGATGTTAATGTTTGGTTTCCATAAGCGAGAGAATTTGGAGTTCATAGAAGGTTCTAGAGCGGTTCTTCAAGAGCTTCTATGTTACGTCTGAAGGCTCGGGGTCGATTGAGCATGCAGGATGCTCAACCGCCTCGTGCAGAGGGCCCGGGTGGGGTGGGCGTTGAGACACGCCGACCATTTGAAGGTCTTACCAGTCGTTTCACAGAGTTCGACACAGTAGTGGAAAAGTGGGTCAAAGACTTCTACGCCTACGGTTTGTATCGACCCAAAGCAGATACATTTAGTTCATGCACGACGAGAACCCCGGAGGGTGTCTGAGTCCACTTTGCTTGAGTTGTTTGGTTTTGAGGAGGAGGCCCAAACTTTGCATCGGTGGTGTCTGTGACAAAGACCTGCGCTGTCGTCGTGCTAAGGCGAGGGTGTTTCTGACAGATGACCAGATTAAACTACATTCTAGCAAAATGTTCCCGTTGGATCCTTCGCCATCCAAACCGTCTCACTCTGAGGCAAAGGCGGTCCACATGGCTTTGAGGAAGTCACTTGTGCCGAGGATTGGGAATCTTGAGGCGATCACTAGTTTGCGGAAGTTGGCTACTTTATTGATCTGTCTCACGAGTCGTTCGACATTCTCGACTTTATCATTTGTGAGATTGAAGATGCTATGCGAGATGCTATGAGTTTGGCGGACAACAACCATTTGCACATATAATTTCTTACATATGCATCGCTCTGAAGCGAGCATCGTGAGGAGTACCTAAGCGCGAAGTTCGTCTTCGTCGGTACATACCTCCATCTCTTGACAACATGACTTGAGGCCGGTGTTCCATGAAGAGGGCTCGGGGCGAGATACCGAGGAACCGAGAGAGACCGCTCAAGGGAGGACCGTGCACTAGCAGAGGCTAAGGAGCATCTTTGGGTTGGTGCGGATCATTGATATTGATGGGATAGCGAGCGGCGCGAGGAGGAAGACCACGAGTACTTTCCACGGTCAAGCCCCGACCACGAGGCAGGTGGATCGGGCTCATGACGAGGATCGAGATGACTCACTGCACCTGCCGTCGAGTAGCTCGACATGACACGGTGGCTGCGGCTTGTTTCTCGGCCCTCGAGCTTACTCACGTACTTGCTTCGATTGTTGAGTTGCAGAAGTCTTAGGCAGCTTCAATTGCCCAATAGCGGGAGACATAGACCCAATTACTAGAGGAGATGAGGTTGCATCAGCGACGACCAGCGACTTTGCTACGGTCGAGATGCAAATGGCTCGGATGTTCATTTTCTTCTCGGTGCTTTGGTCGGTTGTACAATGCGATTGGTCTTGCACACTGAGCTACAGGCTCGATTCCACCTCCGCTCTGGCATTCTTGCCCCACTTGCTTCATTAGGGGCTTCACGCCTTTGTCGTGTCCATGTTCCCACGGCACCTCACGGTCTTGGCGAGGATGTTCTCCAGACCATCCGGTGATAAGGCATCCGCTCTGTTGTCCACTACTTCACCTACTTTAGCGGATGCACCCACATCGACCATGCTGCCCGTGCCGTCGGACCGATACCGGAACATACGTCTGTGCATGCCGACATGGTGGCGAGATGGCGCTTCGAGTGTAGTATCGTTGAGTTTCGTGACCTATCGATCACGGTGCCGACTCCTCAAGTTGACGACGATCCGATCATTGCCTCCGAGTGTGCTCTCGTGAGTTCACCTCAGGCCCCGAGGCCCCGATGAGGATAACCTGCGCCAACATATACAGAACATCGGTCTCCGGACTCAACAACACTGCTGTGATTACTCAAATCACAGAGAATATTGCCGTCTGGTGTTGTGGATCGACCTTGAAACAGCAGAAGGCGCACAGACAAGCCCATCAGACCCCTTGCGGACTGACCAAGCAAGCTGCTCGAGACCCTTCACCATGAGTTCACAAGCCGCCGATGAGGAGACTAAAGCTACAAAGTCCCAAGAGGAGAACCTCGGCGAGCCTACGCCGGCGGTGTTGGCGCGAGATTGATAGGAAGACTCGGCTCGGCTCGATCTTTTTGCTACTAGTCCAAGCATGGACGAGTAGTTCTTGCTTATTGCGCCAATTGTCTTTTGGGTTGTTATGCACTCTAACTTGCTTGATATGTAAGTATTTCGATCTCATTGTGTTCGCTTAGATTGGAGCGATGCATTTCATGACAATTTTATTTAACTTTGTACTCTTTCATGACAATGCATCAAGGCTTTTTGCGGTAGGATGGTCGGTATACATATATTTACACATACCGGATTATCATGATTTGTAGTTCGTTGTAGCCCCCGGTGAAAGTTATGCGCGATAGAGGATGATCCGGTCGTTATCTAACCTTTGTCGGATCGTCCGATTGTAATGAATCGGCTCCGTTCTTGAGAAAGCACCTAGCTAGACAACATGTGTAGAGATTTGGTCTCCCGCCAATCACTTCATCCGCTGCGATTGCTATGATCACAGAGAATAAAGTGCTATGGGTTTTAGGGTCCGAGGGTGGACCACGTTAGTGTGGCAGAGACAACTCCGGAGACCCCCAAGCCCATGACCCATAGCTTTGTTCCTCGACATCACCGCTTAGCCCATCATCCGATGGTGGCGAGTAGACCATTTCAATATCATGACCTCCACGAGCCGGCGACTCTGTTCAGTAGCGAGGCTGATCCAACTCGACTCTCGATCTTTAGGCATTCCCACCCCGAGAACGCTGCTGACGGCGTAGTCTTGAGTTGATTTTAGTGGTGTTAGCTCTTATCGGATCTTCATGTAAGGACGTGTTATCTGAATGTTGCACCACTCGTAGTTGTTCCTTTCGGTGTAATTGATCGATCCATGTGAAATGTAGCGCCCCCCGCGAATGATGTGAATATTTAGGACCGTGCGGGTGATTAATTACTTCAACACTAAATCTGTACCGAACGGTATGGCCATTTTACGTTGCACTCTTTCACTTGTGGAGTTCGAACACGCAAGATAACCCGAAGGCTTTTTTCTGGTAGGATGGTCGGTATACATATATTTGCACATCTGGGATCCTCGATTTGTAGTTCGTTGTAGCCCACGGCGAAAGTTATAACGCATAGAGGATGATCTGCAGTGCGTTATCCTAACCTTGCCGGATCGTGCGGTGTGTGGAATCGGCTCCGTGCTTGAGGAGAGCACCTAGCTAGACAACATGTGTAGAGCTTTGGTCTCCGGCCAATCACTTCTTCTGCGATTGCTATGATCACAGAGAATAAGGTCGCTATGGGTTTTAGGGTCGAGGGTGGACCCTGTTAGTGTGGCAGAGACAACTCCCCGAAAGCCCCAAGTCCATGACCCTGCTTTGCTCCTCGACATCACCGCTAGCCCATCATCCGATGGTGATGAGAGTAGACCATTTCAATATCATGACCTCCACGAGCCTGCGGCGACTCTTGTTGCAGTAGCGAGGCTAATCCACTCGGCTCGATCTTTAGGCATTCCCGGCTTTGAGAGCGCACGGACACGTAGTCTTGAGTTGATTTTAGTGGTGTTAGCTCTTGTCGGATCTTCATGTAAGGTCGTGTTATGCAATGTTGCGCCACTCGTAGTTGTTCCTTTGATTAATCGATCGATCCATGTGAAATGTAGCACCCCGCGACGATGTGAACATTTAGGACCGTCTTGGTGATTAATTACTACAACACTAAATCTGACCCGAGCGGTATGGCCATTTCGTTGCACTCTTCGTTTGTGGAGTTCGAGCACGCATAAGATAACTTTGAAGGCTTTTTGCGGTAGGATGGTCCGGTATACATATATTTGCACATACCGGATCCTCCTGATTTGTAGTTCCATTGTAGCCCACGGTTTTACGCATAGAGGATGATCCATTGTGGTATCCTAACCAGGGCTGGATCGTCCGGTGTGTGGAATCGGCTCCACTTCCTAGGCGACGTTTCGCCTCACGCATAGAGGATGATCCGATGTTGTATCCTAACCACGGCCAGATCGTCCGGTTTTTGGAATCGGCTCCCCTCCCGAGGTGACGTTTCGCCTCCCCGGTGGTTATATTTCCTTGTTTCCTTCGGCGGTTCACAAATTCTTCATTCTCTCCCTCCCCACAGCCGACAATGTCGTCGTCCTCGTCCTCATCCTCCACGGGAATCTCGGCGGAGACTGAGCCCGCCGCTAAGCGGGCTCGACTCCGGTCGTCGTCGCATTCAACAAGGTCTGTCAATTGGGAGCCCCGAGCATCGGGAGCACTCGAGGCGGAGGAACTTCATCATGGTGGAGGAGGCCATCCATGAGGCAGCGGCAGAAAGCGTATAAAGAAAGCTGGGCCCGGCGATAGCAATGAGGCGGCTTGCGGTGAGGCGGTGGTACCGCGGCAAGGGCAGCGACGAGGAGGAGGAGGAGGAGGAGGAAGGATTCATGTGGGTGGGGAGTGATGACGACGGCGTTAGTGACGAGGGCGCCGGCGACTACGACTTCGTCCTCTACATTGGGACACTCTCCTCCTGGCTCCTCCTCCGCTAACATGTTGTTATCGTCCGGACGAAGATAGCGGCATTTACGGCAGACGATTTATTTATGGATGTAGATAGAGTAGTTTAGCTAGGTATCTAGTTGGCGCATAATTCTGATGTACTACTGGTGCCCCTTTTGGATGTACTGAACATTGATTGAACATTTACATTTTGTGTGTTAGAATCTGTAATAGAATCTGTAATCTATTTGTTTTGAAAATGTTAATGTTATCTGCATTGCATTGTTCCCATGGACCGGATCAGTAATGCTTTTCGCATTGTGTGTTAGAATCAGTAATGCTTGTTGTGTGTTAGAATCAGTAATGTTATCTGCATTGCATTGTGTGTTAGAATCAAGAATGGTTTTGTTCGGGACAATGGTCGGTATACACATATTTACAAGAACCGGATCATCCTGTCTGCATAATCCGAGGTGTCGGGCAAGCAAGATACTTCAAGGCATTTGGTCGAACGGATTATCCGATGTACAAATATTTACACAGACCAGATAATCGTTTGGAGATGCCCGCCTGGTCTCTACTGACGCCGCCTGAAGAAATCGTTTGGACTGCCTGTGGAAATCTTGTGCACCGCCTGTGCAAATCCCTAACCCCTAATATCAATAGGCGGGAGATCGAGTGCTCCCCCGATCCAAAGCCAAATTTCCCCCGTCGACGCCTGGACACCTCCTCCCTCAGTGACATCCCCTCGGGCTCGCTCCTCCGACAACCGTTCTGCCGCGCACGGTGACCTCTCCGCGGGCTCGCGCCTTCTACGACCGTTCCACCGTGCCTCGGTGGCCGCAGCCTGACCCTCGTCGACGCCGACGCCTCCACATTGCCTCGCTCGGTGACCTCTCCGCGGCCTCGCTCCTGCGATGAACTTTCCATCGGGTCGTGAACTACTGAAGCCTCACCCTCGTCGACGCGGACGCCTCACGACGCCAAGCAAAGCCCAAGACCAAGGTAAAATTCTCGCTAACGCCCGCCCGTCTCGCTTTCGGCCTAGCAAGGCAAGTATTTTGGTTCAGTGCATTTGCTCATATAATCTCACTAAAGAGGTTTCTTTTTTCTTAGTTGTTTCCTTCGAATCAACTATCCATATTTCTTGTTTCTTTCGATGTAGAAAGCATTCGCCTCATCTGTAGAAATAGATTGTCAGCGATTGATTCGGATAGAATTTTAACCAAAGAGTTTGACGTGCTAATTAATAAAACCGTAATGAATTCCCACTGTAAATATTAATAGGCTCAAATTGATATCATTGCAACTCATTTTTGTAGTAAGATGGGAGATAAAGAATTGCTTGCCAAGAAGGCGCTTAAGAGGAGCTCGCTTGCAGAGCTCGTAATGTCTGTTGCAAGAAGAGGGCGATGCCTAAGGCAAGCAAGACTTGGCCGAGAAGGATGATGCGACCACGCTGGTGAAAGAACACCGAGCCCATCGTTGTCCTTAGGCAAGGATGGTTCCTCGTCATCGTATAAGAGCCCAAGCCTAGTTCTATGCCCACGCACCGAGCGGCGACGGGGAAATCGACTCAACTCGATCCCAATGAAGAGGTTTTAAGAAGAGTGAGCTTGTTTTATTTGTAGCTTGGCGTGGACATAATTGCATTCCTTATATTTGTGTATTCCTCGTGTTTATTTCTATGATGAGGCCGGAAAGGTGATCATGCCGACTAGCTGCAGTTCAAGAGGTAATTGAAGATACCTCCGGGCATGTTCCCTTGATTCCTCTACTACAACAACCACGACCTCGCATAAAGCAGCAAACGGGGAAGCAGTAGGAACAAGTTACCGGCGGGCACTTGGTATATCACGGAGGTCGGTCCTTTAGGAGAGCCCCTAGCACCTCGTGAGGCACTATCCAAGTTCGAAATAGTGCATGCTATCTTGTCAAGGACAATGTCTCCATCACGATTGATAAGCTGGACAAAGGTGGCCCGTACGCGACAAAGGTGCACCTTTGGATCGAGCTACTGAGAAAATCATAAGATTCCCCTGAGTATGAGGCCATCACTAAGAAGAATGCCTTGGATGTGATGGGGAAGAGCTTCGAATCGGAGGTATGAGCTGAACAAGTACTTTGTGAAGGACGGAGCGACACCATTCCAAAAATATGGAAAAATCACCGCGGGTGAATGGACGGAGTTTGTCCGTGAAGACCACCTTAAGCCAGTAGCATTGAGCGAGGTGTACAAGTGCCCTCGTGAAGAAGAACAAGTACCCCCATCACCGGGCACGGTGGGTATGCCCCTAAGATTGTTGAGTGGAGGAGTAAAAAAGAAGAGGAAGCCCGTGCTGGGATAGAGAACCCATTGACGAGTTGTAGTGAGCGAGGCAAAAATTGGGTCCTAGCTCGCCAACCCAGAAGAAGAAGGGTCATAAAAGCACGGTGGACCCTGCGGTCCTGGAAGTTTCGCTAAGCATGCGAGAAGATCTCGCAGACGAGCAAGCGGAGGGATCTTTTCGTGCGAGATAGGGAGAATGATGACCTAACGACGGCGTTGGGGAACCAAGGAACACCTAGGTCGCACTCGTGGCGTCGGGAAGTCGAGTGGGCTTCAAGCATGGGTTCCTAATATCAAGACCAATACAAGTCACGCTAAAGATATAAGAGGACCATGGCCGATACAATAAGACAAATGGCCCAACAAGAGTTTTAAGATCGTGGGAAGAGAAGGAGGCGGAAAGAGGCGTTACAAGCGGTCGGATGACAACCCGAGCCCAGCCCGCATCCAGAGTAGCGTCGGGTCTGCGCCAGTCCCAACGCCTCGATATCCTGTGGATGATATCACAGAGGCAACCAAGTGCAAGCTCTATGCACATCTGGAGCAAGGGGGCTCGGTCGTCAAGCTTGCGGAGGGCGTGGCATTTCGAAGCCTTTGTGATACACAACCAACTTTGTCCCGCTTGGTCGCATAAAGGTGCAAGTGGACATCGTGCTTGTTCCGTGTCTTGGCTTGTGGAAGCTATCATTGGCACCCCGATGGCGAGAGACCATCCAAGATGCAGTTGGGTCATTTATTGTATGGCCCAAGGAAGATATTGCATTCATACAAGAGAGGTCGAGAGGCGCCAGCTGACAAGTCAAGGCGCTTCTACCTCTTCCAAAATTGCCTACACCACAAACCGCATCTTCTCCGCCACGGGCGCTTTTCACCATCATCGCAGATCTTCTGCGCGACCTTCACCTGGCAGTGCATCTTCTCCGCCGGTGGCGCGCTTCACCACAAATACAGATCTCCGTTGCTGCCTTCACCAATACGCATCTCTCGCCGGTGCCTTCACCACATACAGCGTATCTCGTCGTCGGGCGCCTTTGTGCACCGCATGCACCACTTTTCGTTCCCAACCGTCCACAACGCTTCATCTTGGCGATGTTGTTGGTTGCAAAAAAAATAAAGAAGTAGATTGCAATCAGCGGAGTACCACCAAGTCAAAGAGGAGTGCCAACTCCACTCGGGTCATGAACCATGCCTTCACTAGAGACTTATGAGCATGGCAAGCCATTTCTCCCCATGGAGCATATCAACGAAGGACCGTGGGAGTTGAAGAGACTCCATGACTGGTACTTGAGGGCATCTCGTCTTGGGGTGAAGGGCATTCAAGCCGCTGTCCCTCCAGATGTCTACAAACACGAGGATACTTGCTACGTCTGGATCGATTTTGGTGACTTGCAACAGATGTTCCATTTTGGAAAACTCGACATCAACTTGATCAGCGTGTGGTGCCTGTAAGTTGGCCATTGACCTACCCCTACATTGTTATATCGACTCTTGCATTAGCAAGTGCCGATATAACAAATTATGACAGCATATCATGATTATATTGCATTCTGATAGCATAATAAAGAAAACCCCAAATGTATAGCAGTTGAGTGCTAAGTTGAGTTCCTCTTTATAGTAATGGCTTGTTAGATCATTCAAAAATTGGCAGAATCCATATAATTTTCACTAAATCGTAAGTTGGCCGATTTTAGTGGTTTTTAACTTTTAAATAAAGTTAACTTCGCCAAATCGTCGAACAAGATGTATTTTGCCAAAATCTAATATTTGCCAAAATGTCATGTTTCCCAAAGATTCAAAGATATAAATTGGCGCATTGACCATTGTCTTCGTGTAGAATGCAATATAACGATGCTAAAAGATGGGAAAGCGTGTCGGATTCCTTGACCCAAGACGGATTAGGCAGCCGAGCTTAAGAGCTGTACTCAATGAAAAGGAGTTGAAGGATAAGGGGATGACAGAAACAGAGATAGAAGAAAAGCGACAATCCCTGACCCGAGAACGCCAAGTAGATGTGGGGCTATACATATCAAAAGCAATGCTCCAGATGCAAGACAAGGACGCCATAATGGCTCCCTACAATTTTAAGTAATCTTCTCATTCGTCAATCGTTACTAAAAGTTTAGTTTGCACCATATTCACTCGTGAAACTTACATAAGTTTTCGTTGCAGCGATCACTTCATTTGTTTTATGTTGTACCCGAAGCAGAGCAGATATATGGTCCTTGACTAATCCAGAACCCCACCGAAATCTTACGATGAATTCACCCGCGTCTTAAATGCGTAAGAAATATATATACACAAACATACATAATAATATAACATGATTTGTTTTATGATATGATAGTTACTTGTTGTTGTTGACATTCGAGTAGGGCTTTCAAGAATTACACGACCAAAAAGAGGGGGCAACATGATCCTGCGAAGGGGTCAAATAAGATGCTTTGCTATGTCCACCCATGGGTAAGAAGACAGTTGTAATGCTTCAACATAATTGCACTAGTAAGGAAGGGTATTACCAACTGTACTAATTCCATACATTATTATTTGTTTTGAAGTGCCACAAGCAACCTCCAGGTAGTGTTCTTTGTGGATACTACATCTGCGAGTTCCTCAGGATCAACGGGAGATACAGAAGCAACTGCTAGGATGTAAGCCTATACAAATTGGTGATTCAAGATTATTTATTGTCTGATTCTCGATTTCACTATTGTTTAACCTCTTTATTGCTTACTTTATTATCGCAGGTGAAGATTGCAAAGACCACTTTGGCACTCACTGATGATGACCTTTGCAATGTGCAAAAGGACATGTGCCAGTTCATTCGTTGTGAAGTCAACCATCAGAGAGGTAGTTTCTTTTACTGGGGAGGTGAAGTGGCGAAGCATTCTAAACTTTGTAATTGGGAGACGAGGATAGACGGGCCGTGAACACTGATGTATATATATACTTTTTGAAAGACAGTAGGGCTGTAATTTATATTAGATAGAGAATATCAGAGGAGTACATGGCGCAAGATACTGCACCGGGAGAGTTTTACAAGGAGAATATCAGAGGAGTATATATAACCTTGTATATATATACACAATGCAATAATCATTTATATGTGCTTGGTATATATAACCTTGTCATTGTTATGTATGGGTTTGTGCTGTGATTGATAGAATGTATGCATTTATTAATATTATAATATAATTAACATAATATTATTAAAAAAAGATTCTCTGGATCTGCACAAGTGACGGATTAAGCCGTGCTCGTGAAAATGCTTATTTATGCAGACGGTGCGTAAGCCACCCGATTCAGCAAAATGCATTTGTCTAAGTAGGTCGGGTAAGAAACCGCCTGCATAAATAAGCATTTATCGAGGCGGGTTCTTAAGCCGCCCCGCCTATACATAATGATATTTATGCAAGCGGGTGGAAGAACCCGCCGACAATCATGCTTATTTGTCCAGCGAGTTCTTAAGCCACCCGTCTATACAAATGCATTTTACAGGCGGTACTTAGAAACGCCTCTGCAAATATACCGATTTGCAGACAGCCGATTCTGCCATGCAGGTGTAAAACGCTGTGAAGATGGGTTACCATCCGCCTGTACAAATGATTTCTGTAGTAGTGATCTTAAAGCTGCGTACACCAAGTAGCCACAAAGAATCTTATCACAAGCTAAATACGAGTGTTGATCCAAGAAAATAAAATCCCACAAACTCATGAGGTGGGAGGGAGATGGTAAACCCACAAAATTGTTATTATTAATAAATACGAGTGTTGGAGACCGTCTTGATATATGAAACATAGCATGTACAAAAGTTGGACACATCTAGGTTTTTTATGCCTTTCTTTTATTGGATTACACTGTATTCGTGATTCGGCGTTACCACGTGGGCGTTGCAAAAAGGGTTGCAACACGGGAAGCAAGCATCAAGCAAGCATCAAATCAGATCTAGCTAAACTTCAATTCCCACTAATCTGAAGCAAGGTCATTAAACATCGACAGTTAATCGCCCGGGATAAGCGATTACAATTATTCACATTAATGAAGGAAATCTTCAATGCCTCTTGAGAAGAAATACAATCGTACTGAACACAATCGGCAACATGCACGAGTCTTGAAACACATGCAAGTGTTGGAAACACTATTGAAATCGCAAAAAGAAAAAAAAAATAGGCGAATGTTATATAGTAAGTCTGTAAAATATGCTTTGTCGATCATAAGTCAATATAGGCACCGCAGCAATCATGAGAACGTGCTGTTTGCAATCATCAAGTCATGGAACAAATAGATTTCTTCTCTAAAGTTTATAGTCTAGCATCAATATATTCGCAGTAGTGTCCTTCACACGTATGGTTTTCTTTTTCTTTTCTAAAAGTGCTTGTCCCAAATTCTTTAATACAACCTCAAGCAACGTGTCTTTTCTTTTTTTTTATTCTTTTGCTTTTCTTTTCTTTATAAAGATTATTGTAGTGGTTTAGTTGACTTGTTCAATTACTCCTTAATTTTGTTGGACCCGGCTTTTATTTATTTATTTATTTTCTTTTTCTTTTGTTTTTTTTTAAGAAGACATCGTCGACTCCATTTTCATTAAGGAAAACAGTTATGCAACTCCACACAACGAGAAAATAAAACGCACACTACAGAGCTAATGATCGGGCGTCATTTAACTCTCAACTGAAGAACTACCGAGCATAAACTAGGCCCAAAAAGTCCGATGGTCGTAAATGAATAGCCGTTCTGTTAATATAAATGTCTACGTGGCTCATACAGAGTAGTGTTGTGGTTAGTTCCATATTTCTTATCTAAGGTGAGTTACAGTAGTATATAATATCTGTCAAGTCTAAATATAATACGTCCGGATTAATCCTTTTATACGAAACGAGAACGAGAGTATAAGTTGGGTGCTACACATGTGCAAGTCCACCCCATAGGTGAGCTGGGTATTAAGCAAAATTCGGACCAGATGTTACAGTTAGTATCAGAGTATTAACCTTCGCTGCACGGGCGCATATAGGACATAGCATATGATACGTGTGGGCCCAGTGTGGCCACATGACATGACATATCACTACTACAGAAAAGTTAATCACAGACGGTTCGAAAACCTCATCATGGACAGTTTTCTGAACCGTCTGTAAGCAAGTGTCAGTGATGACAAAGAATCATTGCAGACGGTTTTCCAACCATCTGGAAAAAATAACATCACAGACGGTTCCACTTACAAACCGTCTGTAATGTGGTATCATCTCAGACGGTTTCAGTTACAAACCATCTATGATGAGTGGCACATTTCAGACGGTTTTATGTAAGAACTGTCTGTGAAGTGTAAAATATCACAGACGGTTTCCCTTACAAACCGTCTATGATGATTGACATATCTTAGACGGTTTCAAAGAAGAACCGTCTGTGAAATATAATATATCACAAACGGTTCCAATTTTAAACCATCTGTGATTTGTGCGTATTCATAGACGGTTCATCGTTAGAACCGTCTGTGATGTTTTTTTTCTATTTTATACTAAATTTAATATATTGGTATATCACAGACGGTTCCAATTTTAAACCATCTGTGATTTGTGCGTATTCACAGACGGTTCTTCGTTAGAACTGTCTGTGATTTTTTTTCTATTTTATACTAAATTTAATATATTGGCTAGCCTCAGGAATTGCTAGCCATGCCCTCTGAAACAAAAGACAATAGTATACAGAGTATGACTAGCATATTATTATGACAAATTTAAAAATTGTACTCCGATCACATGTTACACAACATACAACGCATCCATTTCATGATTCAACTAACATCACACATTACAACATATGCACAACACATCAATCCATTTCAGAAATACAACAAATATAATAATAACAAATTGGATTCATAAGTATAAATGACAAATTCACTTCAGAAGGTTTAGATCGAAATTAATATTAATGTCTGGTAAACTCATTAATTGTTGAGCCCTGAGTAGCATCTGCCTGTTGGATCTAAGACCTCACGCAGCAAGAAGGCACATAGCTGTCCTCGAATACTTCGAATGTCAGCCTGTTCCAATGCAGTTTCAGCGCATTGCTAGGCCTGTCAATGAGGAAAGTAAAGTCTCGCGTGTATATAAATTAATAAGTGGAGACATTTGTTGGAAGATTGACAGACCTGCATGACATTGGTTTGCTTGGAACCAATGAGGAGTGACATGTTGTGGCAAACATAGAATCCACATAGGTCAGTGGCCTTTGGCTACTGGTGGCACTGCCAAAACAAAATAGTTTAATTAGTTCCGAAGGTATTATGATGGAGTGTGAAGGATTATTGCATACTATCGACACCGGAAAGTTAAAAATATGCTTTAGAGTAGCTGGGCCCTTCTTGTGTGGCCCTCCGTCATTTTGTAGACACCTAACGACGGTCCGTAAAATCTCGATAGGCTTCAAATTGTGGGTGCAGCCCTTTTGGAATCAAGATAAATGACCGGCCTCGTCTCAGTATAATTACGATTAGAACCCAAAGGATACCTACAAAGGTATGTCGTCATGGTCATTGAACCTAACTTCGAGGTGAGATATATAGTAGAATCAACGAGTATAGCATCCGGACGAAGCACTTATCGCGGGTTGTAGGGTAAAAGTATGAATTTTTTGTCACAATGAGCCGCATTCATCGTTTGCATGTAGTCGTAAACTAATTGTTTATCTTCGCTCATGGTTTCTTTGGGACAAAATGTGTGGGTCATTTAAACCCAACCGTTTCTTTCCTTGTTATTGCTTCGTGGATCATGATTCTATATATACAAAATGAAGGATGATATATATATGACATTTATCGGTTACCAATGTAAATGTAGACGGTGCACTTACATTGACCAAAGATCTTATGAGTGAGGCGCCGAGCGCTCGAGGTTATACAGATCGAACAAGTCATTGAAGCCGATTTACAAAGACGCCATCTAAAGCCCGTGTAAGAAATACTCCTCCGAGAAGGTCACGGAGATACTCGCTTGCCGCTCGCCACCGGCTTGTTGGCTTGTTGCATGCACCATTGTTGCACCCAAAGCGTGATAATGAAAGTGTCTCGCTGCGGTCACCGCAGACGTAATGGTTGCCCGGCTCGAATTGCCGCGCCAATGGGGCACGGAAAGACATGGGTCGACGTGGTATATTTCGACGGTTTTGTCTCCGCTGCGTCTCGCTACCAAGCTTCGTCTTTCACAGAAATGATTGGGCCCTTACTACGGTGAACGGCCTGCATGATGAGACGTCAGAGTCGATTTGGCCGCTCGTTCGTGCATGGCATGGCTCCTGAGTGTTGGTAGCTCCGGCAAGATGATGTGGTGCATCTGGGATCGCTTGTACCTTGAGTGCTCCTAGGCGGGCATCGAAGGAGATGTTCTTCTTGGGCCACTAGATGAACAGCCGATGGCATCCCCTAGTGTGACGATCTCGCTGCGTTGGGGGAAGTCCAACAGTGACGGCCTTGAAAATTTCATGTACACCATCGACATTGGCCTTGGCAGAGTCAGCAAGAACGGATGACCGTGCAATAATGACCCTTCTCCTGATGCATACGCTTGTCCCCAAGCGACTGCATAGGGAGCAGAGCGTTAGCAAGCCTCACTTGCAGATTGCACGTGTGGCCCCTACATAAGGGTACACAAGTAATTAGCTAACAAGTCCAACATTAAAAGTGTAGGTAAGGATCATTGCGACATGTTACCAAGGTTGTCATCAGTGGAAATCGGCTTCATGCACAGAGGTGGACGCTGCATGTTGCCTCGAGCCAGTTGGTTGGGCTGAACTGCACATGTGCTTCTTGGGCTAGCATGTTCTGTGCTTACCTCTCCTCAGCCACCCTTTGCTCAAAACTTTGCCTTTTCATGTGTTTGTCAATATACTCATCAAGGGGGAGATTGAAAGACCATGTGGAGGTCTATCCTTATGTGTGATGAGTAATTGACAAGAGTTGAGCTTGGTTTGATTTGAAATTGAGTTTGATTTGAATTTGATTTCGACTTGAAGCAATTTGAGTGTTGATTGGTTTTCCTAGTGCTACCGGCCTGGGGGCAGTAGCACTAGACCATTGAGCGCAATTATGATTGATTAATGATTTTGGGATAATCATTGAATATATATGTGGGCATTGCTATGTGAAAGGTTTTTCCTTTTCTTTGATGGTTGCAGGGCGATGGTGCTAGGTCATGGTGAGGCGGAGGATGACCGGACAAGACGAGGAGCTTGAGGTCCGAACGGTCCGGAGATCGCGGAAGATGATCGGAGACGGAGTCCGGCCAAGTCAAGAAGACAAGGAAAGGAGATGATGCTAGCTAGATGTCACGTGGATCAATGAGGGCCGTCGGATTGCGGTCTAGTTGATAGGTTAGCGGGTCTAGGTAGCATGCTTTGAAAACCGTGCAAGAAAACCCGGTATGTGTGTGGGTTTTGGGTTAGCCCTTGCATGGTTGTGTGTGTGGGTGAATGCTAGCCCTTAGATGAGTGTCCTAGGGTTGAGGGACTCATCCAAGGGTAGTAGGTGGCCCAAGAGTAGTATAAATAGGGGTGGAGGGGTGGCCTCCTCCTCTTGAAGGTTTGAGATGCTCCTTTGAGTTTTGCCCACATGAAGTGAGGCTTTGTAAACCTTCCCACCAGAAATACAAAGAAATTTCTTTACATTTTTGTGAATTTAAATTCCGTATTTACATTATGTCTTTACTTTCCGCAATTTAAATTCAGCATTTATATTACGCATTTACTTTCCCGCAATCTACATTCATGCAATTTGGAATTGCCTCCCCTCCTTCTAAATTCTGATCTTGGATGTTTTGAGTGTGTTCATATGGTTTTACATCTCTTTTGCACTCTTTGATTGAGTAGAGATCATCTTTTCTTTCAAGTTCCAACTCTGTCCAGAACTTATTCTTCGCATAGTAGTTAGTTTTTTATTTTTAGAAAAATATAGAAAAATCCTTTTTGAGTGATTCTTATTGGAGCTTTTGTGGAACTCCTATATAAATCTGTATAAAAATTTTGGAGTTCACTTGATCCACCGTTTGGGCGCCATGAGGTGAAAACCGAGCCCCAAACTCTCTGCTCGAAGTTTCCTGACTGTTTGTGCTCTTTGATTTTTGATGAATTTTCTGTAAGGTATTGTGAAGTGAAATTTGGTGGAGATCTTCAAGACTCATCTGCTCATAGGAAAAAAAATCATAATTTCTTGAGCAGCAGAGACCCACCAAACTCCTATTCAAATAAAAATAGTTTCTGGAATTTCTGCTCTTGCTTTTCTAAAAGTGGCTTTTATGATTTGAATTGATCTTTTTCTAAAAGCAAGGGTAGATTTGATTCCTTCTTGATTTGGATACTAGACAACTAGAATTGTGACTTAAAAATCCCCACATATTCTATGGAACTCATCCATGCATGCTAAGGGTACACATAGTTGTCTAGTTGTTCGGGTTTTTCATGATTTCCATTGCGTGAATTTTTCAAGGTTTTAGTTGGAGTATTTTGGGGAAAAATTTATTTGCGACCATTCACCCCCCTCTGTTCGCCATCTCGATCCTTCAATTGGTATCAGAGCTGGTTTTGCTCTTCCATAGATCTTGACCGGTCTCGAGAGCCGTGGCAACAGACAAGTATTCCACCAAGCCTCCCATCTTTTGTGGTGTCAATTTTCTGTTTTGGAAATCCCGGATGGAGTCATACATCACTGCCCAGGGCTTCCTGATATGGCAGAAGGTAAAGCTCACATATGAGGTTCCTGTCGATGAGAACGTCACGGCCGGCAATATGGCTGATGTTGAGGCAAATGCTAAGGCGAGGAACATTCTCATACAGGGACTCAGCCGCAGTGAGTATGATCAGATCTCTCACCTGCGATCCGCTCATGAGATTTGGGTGACCTCGATGCATACCATGAGGGTACTACCCAAATCAAGACCGTGAGGCAGATCAACACAAGCGTGAGTACAACAAGTTTGAACAACACGGTGGTGAGAGTCTTAACGAGTGTTTTGGTCGATTTACTAAAATTTTGAGCGATCTCTAGGCGCTTGGTTGCACATACCGACTCGGATAATGCTCGCCTTCTTGACCGCACTCGATCTTCGTGTTTGGGAAATAAAAGTGACCACCATCAAGGATACTACCGACTTGTCGACGCTGACTCTTGACGGGCTCTATTCCCACTCAAGACTCATGAGATCGACGTCGTCTCTCGCAAGAGCTAAATCACGCCGATGGCCTTGGTCACCGATCCCATTGGATCTTCTTGATTCCTCTGTTGACTTTTCCATCTCTGCACTTTGCGAGCTAAGCGATGACCAACTGGACAAGTTTCCAGAAACTGAGCTTGCTCTTTTAGCTCGCAAGTTTTCTCACGCCTACAAGAGGGTGAGAGAGAGGAAGAGAGGTGGTGAGATCACCTGCTTCGAATGTGGCGGCCCCAACCACATTCGAGCGAATTGTCCTAAATTGGAGAAGGGCAAGAACGACTCCGGCGGTTCCGGCAAGAACGACTACACCGACAAGAACCGCAACAAGAAGCCTCCGTCATGAGCGGCCAAGACGAGAAGAAGTACCGCAACTTCGAAGAACAAGAAGCTCTTCCCACGTCCTCGCCGCCTCGACGACATCAGCCTCTCCGACACGGAGACATGGAGCGATTTAAGGCGAGGATGATCCAAGAGAAGAAAGGCGCGACGATTTCTCCCAAGATGTGCTTCATGGCAAACACCAACGACATCATCGACTCCGAGCTCTACAAATGACTCGGACGAGGTACCTTCCTATGACCCATTTCAATGAAGCTTTTTGCAAATTAGGAAAATTTCATGCTAGAGCTAGAGCTAGGGTTATGGAGCTTGAGAAGGAAGTAGATATTTTGACTCCTGGAGTTAGCTTCTCTTAGATCTTCTCCTCCCGAGTCAACGATGATTGTTCCTTGTGTGATGCTTTGCTTGTGGAGCTTGAGAACCTAAGGACTTTGCATGATAGTGTGCAAACTGAACTTGAAAGTCTTAGGTTGAAGAATGCTAGCACTTGTACTGTTGATATTTCCTCTCTAGACGCTAGTTTTCTTTATTCTCACACAACTGCATCTTGTGAAAATTGCCCTAAGCTACTTGCTGAAATTGATGCCATGAGTTGTCACCTTAGGAAGCTTTCTACGAGAAATGATGAACTTGAATTGCATGCTTCTATGGACCGAGTCAGCTCATGTGAGGGCTGTAAGTAACTAAAACTTGATAATGAAGCTTTGAATGCCAAGTGTGCTCAACTTGCTAAGGACTTACTAGTTAAGTCAAATAATGGTTGCTTGCTGTGTGTTGGGGTTAAGGATGACGTGGATAAGGTCCACGCAGAGCTTAAGAAGAAGTTAGAGGCCCAAGTTGGTAGAATTAGAGATGCTTCTTGTGCTTCCTCGTGAGTCTCTCAAATTTGAGGCAAACTAGTGTATAGGGAAAAATATGCACGCTACTGCTCGATCCTCTTCTTCCGCTCTTCTTCTACTCCTTCCCTTGCTCTTCATCGCGCTCACTTTTCCGAGAGTGTCAAGATCTTATGAGCACTCTCGAGAAATTTGTTGGAGGCAAGAAGAAGCTCAATCTCATTTTAGACCACCCAAGATTAGCAGATTCAATCAAGGTCTAGGATTTGATTTCTTGAGCACGACAGCGCATCCGCCTTCAATGTAATGTGCCTCCAAGAGTGGAGAGATAGTGGTAGCTCCCAGTGAGTACCACCGTGTTTAGGTCTGCTAGGGTTATCCATGGGACTTCTAAGCGTATGGGTGCTTCTCTGTCACTACGCCTCTAGCAAGTATTCATGCACCTTCCGTGAAAAGGATGGTCACCGTAGATTTCGCTTTAGACGCCGCCAAGATCACGAGGCGTGAGCGTGTTGCTTTGCTCTTAGGGTATTCAGAGTCATCCCTGCACTGAAAGTGCTTCTAAGGCACACATCGCTACTAGACAAAGTTAGAGAGTCACTTTTTGGGCAAGATCTAGGACTCTTTTCATGCTGCTCACCAAGTTTTAGTCCCGAGTTGCTCGTGGTCGGTCTTTTCCGCTGTCCTCTTGATATTCCTCGCTTTTTCCCATCGAGGTAGATATCACGGCTGGAGGTGTTTTCGAGTAGGAGATTTAGGCACCTCGTTGGGATGGTCCGCCTTTGCACCACGGCGGGCCAAACCAAGGATGTACTCCTACATCTTCTACTAGAGTTGCTTCTTCCGATCTTGCGAGAGTCGAGGCCGAGAGACAATAGAGTCCATTTTCTTCCTCTGTGGTCGGTACTTTGAGACGCCGTGTGATTCAAGATTGGGTTCCTGTGTCGTCACTTTATCCCAAGATCTTCTCTCTCTCTTTTGACTTGATCAGTTCGCTTGATGGGAAGGAGATGTTTGGATTGTTGACTCGGTTGTTCTCGCCATATGACGGAGATTCTCGTTGGTTCTCTTCCTAGTCCGAGCCCCGTGATGAGTTGATCACTTTTGGGGATGCTTCTTGAGTAGAGTCATTGCTAAAGGTACCGTCTGCATTAATGAAAATTTTATTCTTAAGGGCGTTGCTTTTAGTGAGTAAGCTGCAATACAATTTGCTTTCTGTTTCTCAGCTTATCGATGACTCCTTCGAGGTAAGCTTTAAGTGTAATGCTTGTAGAATTCTTGATTCATCAGGAGAGTTAGTTTGTGGGATTTCTAGCTTTGGGAGATTCTTTCGTGCTGATTTTTCTGTTTCTTCTGGAGACTCTCTTCGGTGTTTGATTGCTTCTGAGTCCCATGATCTCTCCTTCTGGCATAGGAGGCTTGGTCACATTGGTTTTGATCATTTGACCAGAGTTAGCAGCCGTGATCTTATTCGTGGTTTGCCCAAACTCAAGATGGTCAAAGACTTAGTTTGCTCTCCTTGCCGACATGGCAAGATGGTTACTACTTTCATCCTCCAAATCACCGTAGTGATGGATCGATGCACCGTGACAACTTTTACATATGGACCACCGTTGGTCCGGCTAGATTGCATCGGCAGGAGGGAAGTGATATGTTTTTTTGTCATTGTTGATGATTTTTCGAGGTATTCTTGGGTATTTTTCATGACCTCGAAGGATGAGACTTTTTCTCACTTCAGGAGATTTATAAGTAGGTTGTCTATTGAGCTCCCAGGTGCATTACGAGCTATACGCAGTGATAATGGCACAGAGTTCAAGTACTCCTACTTTGAGAGATTCTGTGGAGGAGTCCGGGTTAGAGCATCGCTTCTTCTCCATACGCCCCTCAAAGAAATGGCGAGTGGAAAGGAAGAATAGAACCTCGTTGAGATGGCCAAGACGATGCTAGACGAGAGTACAAGACTCCTAGGAAGTTTTGGTGTGAGGCTATAGCTACCGCTTGTCATGTTTCCAATCGCTTTTGAGAGCACATTTGCATCGCACTTCTTCTTATGAGTTGAGGTATAGGCGAAAGCCGTTGTTTCTCATTTTCGCGTTTTGGTTGCAAGTGTTTTATCTTGAAGTCCGTAACCTAGATAAGTTTGAGTCTCGCTCTTCCGATGGTATCTTTTACGGGTTACTCGACTTTCCTCGTAGCTATAGAGTTTGGAGTTGTGATGCTAATAAGATCATAGAGACTGTGACGTGACCTTTGATGAGGCTAGCCCAGAGCTAGACTCGATATTTCAGCTCTTCTTATCCCTCCGAGACCATCTTTGTAGAGGATGAGGATGATGGAGATGATGGTGTTCCACCCGATCCATCTCCTCTTCACCCGAGGTGCCTCCTGCTTTTATTCTGCACCTCAGAAGATCACCTTTGCCTTCAGACTCTCCTTCAGCGAGTGGCTCTGTTCCTTCCTCTTCTGCTCAAGAGGTAGAGGCCACTTTTGCTTCTGGTCCTTCTCGCCACATTCAATGTTCTCATCCACCTGAGTAGATCATTGGTGATCTGCTTTGAGCGTGTGCAGGCGCTCAAAATCGTGCTTATCCTCTTTCTCGCTTTCACTCGCTTTTGTTGCATCATTTGAGCCAAAGGATGTTACTTATGCATTATCCGATGAATCATGGATTAATGCTATGCATGAGGAACTAGAAAACTTTGAGAGGAACAAAGTCGGCAGCTTGTAGAGCCCCCATCCGTCATAATGTCATTGGGACCAAGTGGGTGTTCAAAACAAGCAGAGTAAGGATGGGGTTGTCGTCATAACAAGGCTAGGCTAGTTGCACAGGCTTCACTCAAAGTTGAGGGTCTTGACTTTGAGGAGACTTTTGCCCTCGTAGCTAGACTAGAGGCGATTAGAATCTCGCTTGCATTCTCTGCATCCCAAGGCTTCAAGCTCTATCAAATGGATGTCAAGAGTGCATTTCTCAATGGCTTCATTGAGGAAGAGGTGTATATCAAGCAACCTCCAGGATTTGAGAACCCCAAATACCCGAATCATGTCTACAAGCTTTCCAAAGCCTTGTATGGACTTAAGCAGGCCCCTAGAGTTTGGTATGAGAGGCTTAAGTCCTATCTTCTCAGTCATGGTTTCAATATGGGTATAGTAGACAAAACTCTATTCATTAGACACCAGGATTCTCATTTTCTTCTCGTCTAGATTTATGTGGACGATATTATCTTTGGTGGCTCATCTCAGTCTCTTGTGTCTCATTTTTCTGAGGTGATGAGCACAGAATTTGAGATGAGTATGATGGGTGAGTTAAGCTATTTCCTCGGCTTTCAAATCAAGTAGACTCGGAGGTACTTTCTCGCACCAAGGTAAGTACACCTGGACCTCCCGAGGCGGTTTGATATGTCTGATGGGAAGCTCTGTGATGACTCCTATGGCCACCACTGCTGTCCTTGAGCCCGATGAGGATGGTGAGCCTGCTGATTAAAAGGAGTTTCTGAGCATGATTGGCTCTCTCTTGTATCTTACTACCTCGCGGCTGGACATACACTTTGCTGTGTGTATGTGTGCTCGCTTCGAGCTCTCTCGCTCTCTCATCGCCAAAGCAAGTGAAGCGATCTTCAGTACCTTTGAGCTACCATTGATTATGGTATTTGGTACTCTTCTTCTTCTTGTCTATCCCTTAGAGCCTTTTCTCGATGCAGACTTTTGCTTCAGAGGATAGATAGGAAGAGCACTTATGGCACTTGCCAATTGATTGGCACTTCTTTGTTTCTTGGTCTTCAAGCAAATCAAGTCGCATACCCACCACCGAGGCCGAGTATGTTGTCACAGCCGGCTGTCAGAGCAGTGTGCTCGATGAGATCGACCTTGCGGGACTTTTGGTTAGAGATAGAGAGTGTTTTCTTTTCTCGTGATAACACTTCGCTATTTGCATTGCCAAGAACCCAAGCAGCAAAGACTCCCTGCATCAAGCACATTGATATTAGATATCACTTCCTTAGAGACCATGTGGAGAAAGGAGACATAGTGCTCCGCTTTGTGAAGAGTGACCACCAGCTGGTCGATATCTTTACCAAGCCTTTGGATAGCTCTAGGTTTGTTGCCTTGAGGAGTGAGCTTGAGTTGTGTGCCCTCATGCCTTTCTCGTGAGGGGGAGCCGATCTCAGATATTATGTATTATATTTTATTTCAGTTTTTCCTTCTTTTATAATGCTTTGGGTGCTTATGGGTTTTATTCCTTAAAGTTATGAGTTCACCTCACTTAGACTCTCCGCATGCTTTGCATGGACCTCTCATCTTGTGCTTTAGGTTGCTATCCTGCTTAATTAGTCGCTTCTTCTCTCTAGGTTGAGTTCCCTCACAGCCTTATAAGTCTAGCGTGTGTTGGGCCCTTGGGTAGACAGTGGTCAGGTGCACTCCTTAGTAGGGATGAAAACGATAGTAATTCTGATATCAATTTTTTTGTCTTTGTTCTTCAATGGGAAACAAATAGGATATAGAATTTTCTATCCTAATTCATATTCTTGTTTGTGGTGTTGAGCTTATTCAAATTCATAAAAAATGAACCTCAAATTCATTATATATTTATTTAAATGATAGAAACAAAATTCGATATCAATCGGATACGGATTCGGATATTTTTTCACCTTTTTATTTATGGGAAGCAAATAATGCGTAATTTTTTAATCTAATTTTATAATCTTATTTTTATAATGAGCTTGCTAAAGTGTTAAAAAATGAAAACCAAAATCGTTATATATCTATTTAAAAATGTCGAATTTGTTCAGAAATTCGGATATCCGTTTTCATCCCTACTCCTTAGTTTGGGATCTAGAGGCAGCTTCCCTATGTTAGTTGTTGGGGAAGATGAGAACGAGTCTGAGCTGCAGTGTTCTCTACCATCTTTTCTATGCTCTATAGCTACCCAGTTCGCAGTTTCTTGACTTCTTCCCTCCATTCTGTGTTTCTCGCTTTAATTGAGTTCTTTTCACCTTTCTTGAGCTTAATCTTGCTAATAACTCATTTTAAACCAGATTTGTGCTTAAAATGGAATCACATGTTGAGGGGGAGTTTAAGAATCTGTCTCATACATTGCATATAGACTTGATTTTCATTTTATGAGCTTTGTCTATTATGCAAATGATCCATGTTTCATTTTATACACCATGCTATATTATGAAGAAAATTACTTGCTTAGATATGTCCAAGTTCATTTATCTTGCTAAGCTTACAAAATGAGAAAAAAATGCTTTAAAAGAAAAACTTGATAAAACATGTTATGCTTACTTGCTAAGTTTCTTCTCTAGGTGTATTTGTCATGATTTGTGAAATTTCGAATTCTTTAGAGTCCCTATAGCAACTTGGGTGAATCTTGTTTGATCCATACTTGAGTCCTTCACTAGCTTAACAATGAAAATGCTAAAATGAAAGTGAAGCAAAATTGACTTTTTTTAGCAAGATTAGACTCAACACCTCACATTCACAAGACGGCCTCTCATTGCACTTGAGATGAACTTGGAATGTGTGGTGTATGACCAAGATCATTCTTTTAAGAGCCCCTCTTGAGATGATCGATTATGGCTTGAGTCAATTGCTTTAAAAATGCAAAAAATATGTAGGTAAAGAATGCAAATAATGTCAAACATTTGCACCCCGCTATGTCTTTCAAAGATTGAATGAAAAATTTGCATACAATGAAACAAAAATAAGCTCGAAGGACCTTATATGAACTTCTAGATTCTCCAAAGTGTTGAGTAGGTTGAACTCTAGGCTTTCCATTTGATATTTTGAATGGATTTACTTCTATTTTTGAAACTAATGACAAGTGTTGCTCATGTTCAATCTTGCTAAAAATGACATGGTTTTAATTAAATCTTGCCAGCAAAATGTTTATTTGCACTTGGACATGCCTTAGCTTAGTCTATTTTTGCTATAACTTAGCTTGGTGTCATAACTTGTCTTGTTGGTCACATGGATAATCTTCAAAGCGCCCTTAGGCTGCATTACTTGCATAAAAACAACAAAAAAAGGAAAAAAAAGAAAATGTCATCTTGATGCCTATATTGCCAAAAGCGGGAGAAATCATAGAAAAGGCATCATTTTGCATCTTGATTTATCTTAATTCTTTTGATCTTTGTAAATCTTTGCTATCTTTCATAGATCACAAGTATTTCTAGTTGCCAATTTGGTCATGTTCTTGATTTCTATTTCTTTGATCAAGTTTGGCTTTGCATTCAAATTGCTTTCTTCTCTCTTATTCAAACTCAAAACTTTGCCTTTTCATGTGTTTGTTAATATACTCATCAAGGGGGAGATTGAAAGACCATGTGGAGGTCTATCCTTATGTGTGATGAGTAATTGACAAGAGCTGAGCTTAGTTTGATTTGAATTGGATTTCGACTTGAAGCAATTTGAGTGTTGGTTGCTTTTCCTAGTGCTACCGGCCTGGGGGCAGTAGCACCGGACCATTGAGCGCAATTATGATTGATTAATGATTTTGGGATAATCATTGAATATGTGAAAGGTTTTTCCTTGTCTTTGATGGTTGTGGGGCGACGGTGCTAGGTCATGGTGAGGCGGAGGATGACCGGGACTAGACGAGAGCGCTGGAGGTCCGCATTGCCTGAGATCGCTGGAAGATGATCGGAGACGGACTCCGGGCAAGTCAAGAAGACAAGGAAAGGAGATGATGCTAGCTAGATGTCGCGTGGATCAATGAGGGTCGTCGGATTGCGGTCTAGTTGAAAACCGTGCAAGAAAACCCGGTATGTGTGTGGGTTTTGGGTTAGCCCTTGCATGGCTGTGTGTGTGGGCGAATCCTAGTCCTTAGATGAGTGTCCTAGGGTTGAGGGACTCATCCAAGGTTGGTAGGTGGCCCAAGAGTAGTATAAATAGGGGTGGAGGGGTGGTCTCCTCCCCTTAAAGGTTTGAGATGCTCCTTTGAGCTTTGCCCATATGAAGTGAGGCTTTGTAAACCTTCCCACCAGAAATACAAAGAAATTTCTTTACATTTTTTTGAATTTAAATTCCGCATTTACATTATGTCTTTACTTTACGCAATTTAAATTCAGCATTTATGTTACGCATTTACTTTTTCGCAATCTACATTCATGCAATTTGGATTTGCCTCCCCTCCTTCTAAATGCTGATCTTGGATATTTTGAGTGTGTTCATATGGTTTTACATCTCTTTTGCACTCTTTGATTGAGTAGAGATCATCTTTTCTTTCAACTTCCAACTCTGTCCAGAACTTGTTCTTCGCATAGTAGTTAGTGTTTTATTTTTACAAAAATATAGAAAAATCCTTTTTGAGTGATTCTTATTGTAGCTTGTGCGTAACTCCTATATAAATCTGTATAAAAATTTTGGAGTTCACTTGATCCACCGTTTGGGCGCCATGAGGTGAAAACCGAGCCCTAAACTCTCTGCTCGAAGTTTCCTGACTGTCTGTGCTTTTTGATTTTTGATGAATGTTCTGTAATGTATTATGAAGTGAAATTTGGTAGAGTTCTTCAGGACTCATCTGCTCATAGGAAGACAATTTTTCATAATTTCTTGAGCAGCAGAGACCCACTAAACTCCTATTCAAAATAAAGACAGTTTCTAGAATTTCTGCTCTTGCTTTTCTAAAAGTGACTTTTATGATTTGAATTGATTTTTTTCTAAAAGCAAGGGTAGATTTGATTCCTTCTTGATTTGGACACTAGACAACCAGAATTGTGACTCAAAAATCCCCACATATTCTATGTGACTCATCCATGCTTGCTAGGGGTACACATAGTTGTCTAGTTGTTTCGGGTTTTTCACGATTTCCTTTGCGCGAATTTTCCAAGGTTTTAGTTGGAGTATTTTGGGGAAAATTTATTTGTGACCATTCACCCCCCCTCTATTCGCCATCTTGATCCTTCACCTGTGAAGATTCCGTGCTCAACGATATATGAGGCGTTGGGACACTTCCTCATCACGGGTTTGCAAAGGACACGCCATGCAGAGATGTGTGATGTGACCTCGCTTGCTCAGCATTGCACGCGGAACACGATCGAGGCAAATGGCGGCGATTTCATTCTCGACTACCTCGCTGCCCTCCCTCGTCCATTGCACCATCTTACCCGTGATACCCGCTTGAGCCGAGTATGTGTGGGTGTGTGTTTTTTGATCGATATTTTGTGACCGCTTTGAAGCATGAACTCTTCCATCGTCTTCAACTCAATAAATTGCCCCCAAACATCTTCAGAGATGAACCCGTATTTCTGGAATGGAGTTACTTCCTTATTAACGTAATTAGCAACAAGGACACTCTTGAAGTTCTTCCACGCCTTTCCCGCCACTAGCAACACGTATCGTCGCAGTGCAGGCATGGCGTCTTGTGGAAGCTCGAATGACGCGAATATTTCTATCACCAAGTTATTGCGCTCCTCATCTGTCAACGTCTTCCATGATGGATAGGTGATGGGGACCCGTTCACGCCCAACGATCCCGCACATGGTCCGAAAAGCCACCACAGCCTTTGGAGGCGCGGTAGGGGCCCCATCATGCGGATCGACCACCGTGATGGTGTATCAGCTTTGAAACCTTTACTAAGCCCTCTTGCACTACCGCTTTTTTCACGTTAAGGATCTAATATAGTCCAAATATGTCATGATTGTTAAAGTTCCGATCATGCATCCATTAAAGGAGTTCCTACCGCAACTTCGCGATAATACCGCAAGCTAACTTTGTTTTGCGAATGTTTAAGAGAGGAATTAATTTTGTTGTGCTCTCAGATTTTAGGGTTTGATGAAGATAAGGATCTTCACCACAATCACAAATGGACTAGACTAATCAATTCAATAACTTAAGCCTTGAACCCTTACCACCTTAGCATGCGATGAAATGATTAAGTATTATTTATCGTTATAAAATGAATGTGTTCAGATCACTAGAAAATGTCAGCTTTTATCCACAAGCAAAGATCCGATCGACTAATAATGAGCCAATATATATTGTAGGTTCAGATCACCAAAGATCACTTAATGTATCAAATATAAGCAACTTAGTTCAGATTAATATAAGCAAAATCAATCGTATGAAATGTACCAATAATACCCGACCACTAGCTAGGTAAATCGATCAACATCTATGAACTGCACTAACCGAACCAAGCAATGAATGTATAGTGATATAATACCGACAAAATCAAAGCGATAATGTATCAAATAGCAAGGTTCGACAAGAGATTGCCAACAGAGACAACTTAGTTCAGATTAATATAAGCAAAATCAACGACATAAGCAACTACTACCCTAACCACTAGCTAGCTAAATCGATCAACATCTATGAACTGCACTAACCGAACCAAGCAATGAATGATAAAGGATATAATACCGACAAAATCAAAGTTTATAATAGAATAAATAGCGGTTCGACAAGAGATTTCGTCAACAGAGACAACTTAGTTCGATTAATATAAGCAAAATCAACTGACATAACCAATCAATAGACAGTGATATAATACCGACAAAATCAAAGCGATAACAGAAATGATTACAAATTGAGCAGAACCGTGAATATAATCCAATAATTTCATACAAGTCTAGCAGTTCAAGGCTTAAATCATTTCATCAATTGTCATATTCATGTAGTAACCCTAATTTCATCACAGAGCAACGGAGGTGGGGAGGGAGAAGGGCACCACCGATGGAGACGGGAGACACCACCTAGGGGGAGGGGAGACACCACCTTGGGGGAGGGCGCGGCCGTGGGGGGAGGCATCGCCGAGGGAGGAAACCAAGGCCGAGGGAGGGCACTTCCGAGCTAGGGAGCAGGGCGCGGCCGAGGGGAGGCGCCGCCGAGGAGGAGACCAAGGCCGAGGAGGCACCTCCGGAGTTAGGAGGCAGCACGGCCGAGGGGGAGCTAGGGCGCCGCCGAGGGGAGGGAGCTAGGGTTGCAATAAACTGTGTAAAAAGGACTTGGTGAAATGGCAAGCTGCCAGGATTTATTGAGTGGCGCGGAAGATTCATTCTAGACGGCTGGGATTGAACCGCCTGGGTGTAGTCATCCCAAACAGCTTCAATCTCAGAATCGCCTAGGATGATTCCATCCTGCATTTTTAATTTTGGAACCGCCTCGATGGGCCATTCTATACACTCGCTAATTTTAATCAATACATCTCAAGAATTAATACATGTCCTTATAGAGCTTGCTTAATTTTAATTAATACATGTCCATATACACGCACACCGCTTAATTTTAATCAATACAAGATGCATCTCAAGAATTAATACTTGTCATTAATTAAATTTAATACAGATCAACACTTGGTATATATACATAGAGGTCCTCATGACAACACTTGTTTATTATTTTGTACAAAAATTAGCCCTTCACGATTATCAACACGCAGTAGCTAGCTTTGTCAGTTGGTCTTCCCGGATTGTGACGCCGTACTAATAGGAGGCAACTCGTCGAATCGATTGTATTCTTCCTCATCTATCACATTCTCGACTCGACAATCCTCCTTTTTCCTCAAGAACAACGTGGCGCCGCTTGTTGGACGGTCGGTTACATAGAAGACTTGAACAACTTGGTTGGCGAGAACGAATGGTTCCTCTTGGTATCCGAGACGCTCGAGGTCCATTAGCCAGACGCCAGACTTGTCAACCTTCATGTGCTGCAGTTAACCCAACGCAACCAAATAAGGATCTTGAATAGCACATAGTCGAAGCTCCCAAATTTCCTCAATGAACCCATAGTACGAAGCTCCTCATCGATCCAATGCAGATTCAACGATCGATGCTAACACCGCTATTCGGGTTTGTGCTCTTCATGTCCCGATCTCTCGTAAAATGTGTGCCCATTTAAATCATATCCTTTCCATGTTACAACCGTAAAAGTCGCCTTTTGCCAACCATGTCATTGCCTCACCCGATATGCTTCCAATAATGGGTCACGCTTCCTTGAACCATTGCTGAAGTGAAGGTTTTGATGTATGATGATCCAAAGATTCCAAATTGGCTTGATTCTCATGTCAGAGCCAATTATTGTGCTCATCGATATACGGGCCACAATAGCTATGTGTTGCAAAATCGGAAATGGGCTTTGGCGCACGAATCGGATCAGTGTGATTGCTTTCTTCCGATGGTCCCGATGCCCTAGAGCCTCCCTCATGGCGGATCGAGGCACACCCATCGGTTCTACCCGAGCCATGTAATCCACACATGTAATCTGACGACTTCTTCTGCTGTATAACCTTCGATAATGCTACCTCCGGTCGAGATCGATTCAGACGAGGGACTTGAGAATTCCCATGTACCTCTCGAACGGGTACATGCTACGAGGAACACAGTTCCCGCACATCTTTATCTCCTCACAAGGTGAACAATGAGATGGACCATGATATCAAAAAACGACGGAGGGAAATACATCTCAAGATTACATAGAGTCATCACCACCTCAGCCTGCAGAGCATCAAGTCCTTGCAGATCGATGACCTTCTGAGCAATTGTGTTAAAGAAATAACACAGCCTTATGATTGTCTCCCGAACCTTGGTCGGTAAAATACTTCTAATTGCCACAGGGAGCATTTGTGTCATAAGCACATGGCAATCATGGGACTTCATGCCAGTTAAACTCAAATCGTTCATCGAAACAAGTCTCTTCAGGTTGGACGAGTAACCGGATGGAACTTTCACACCATGCAAGCATTGGCACGCCTTCTCTCGCCTTGGACAGAGTGTAACTAGCGTGCTCAAAGATGTTCGCCTTTTTCAGCCTCTTTCGGTGCTAACTCAGTCCGATGCCCATATCGACCAAGTCAAGGCGCATTGATACCGCCCTTTGTTTTACCCTTAATGTTCAAGAAGAGACCAATCAAGCTATCACGCACATTCTTCTCACGGCATTACGCTGATGCAAAGGTCAACTTCTAGGTGCTCCCAATAAGGTAGGTCCCAAAATATTGATCTCTTCTTCCACATGCTCTTCTCACGGGTCCTCGATTTATGTCCCTTCCCTAGCACAACATCCAACTTCTTAACCATATCATGAATGTCCTGACCCGCTTAAAGGCTTTGGAGCTAAAGCGCCTTCTTGCCAGCCGTCAATTGTTTCTTCATCTTGAGGTATGGGTGATTCAAGGAACCTACGGTGACGCATGTACACGGTTTTATGTGAGTGATTCACCATGACACTCTCGTGTCATCCAAGAAGTGTACATGCTTTGGCTCCTTTTGTACTCGCCTCGATAGGTTAGCAAGGGCGTATAATCATTTATGGTGCGTAACAATAGGCGCAGAAAGTGAAGTACTTTCGCTTGAGAGCATCCCATACCGCACCCCAGAGCCCACAATGTGTTCAGATCTTCCACCAATGGTGCTAAGTACACATCAATATCGCTCCTGTGTTGCTTCGGCCTTCGATGAGTAGAGACATCAATATGTACTTTCGCTTCATACACAACCAAGGAGGAAGGTTGTACACACAGAGATTTACGTGCCAAGTGCTATGATTCACGCTTCATGTTACCGAAAGGATTCATTCCATCTCAGACTAATCCAACCTTATATTCCTTGGATCCGCCGCTAATTCTTCAAACCTCCTATCAATGTTTCTCCACCGAGTTGAATCAGCAGGTGCCTAGTCATTCCATCATTCTTACGCCATCCGAAAGTGCCATCAAGCAATTTTGCCTCTTTTGGGTTCGCAAACAACCGCTCAAATGGGGAATTATAGGCGATACCACACCACCATAGCGGAGGTCCTTTCTTCACCTCCATGCCCCTGTCATCATCCGATCTATCTTTACGCTTTGTACCGGATGCGCTGTACACCGGACATACATGCAAGTTTATGATCGCTTATGTACAAGATACGTACTATCTGATAAAGATGTATTCTTTCTACTTCCATTCCCAAGGACAAAGAACCTTTTGGCTTTGTAGGTCGTTGTTGGCAACTCGCTTCTCCGAAGCATATCCGCTACTGCATCCAACAAAGACTGCGGAAACTCTTTGTCTGACCAACCGTTGCTTGCCTTTTAATTTCAGCAATTCCAAAGACGGATGACAATCTTGTGTATCCGACTTGCAACCCAGAACAAAGGTTTCTCCGAGTCGCCCATCAAGCCCCCGAATTTTATATACTCGCCATCACGGTTCTCTTCGCATCCCAGAGCATCCGATCCAGATTGTCATCGAAGCACAATCGATATCATCCGGAGTATCATCGACTTCGGCCCACCATGGCAAGATTACTTGCTCCTCGCATAATCGCTTTCTTCACCGTGATCGTCCAACATGTATATCCTTTTGAAACCTCAAGAATCAAGTGTGCTTCAATCAGGCCGGGTTTTGAAACATCCGGAGATTCTCACAACCAATGCATGGACAAGGCATAAATTCCACCTCTTGTTTGACATATCTACTTTTGCGCTCTTCTAAAAGCGAGACACCATTAATGTACTCGCAGACTAGCACGTTTCTCAACAGACATCTAGTTTCGTCCATCTACGCCACGTATGTAACAATAGGTGTTAAATGACTAATATGACAAATTTAGATCAGAAGTACAAATGGATCTCAGACAAGGTATAGCAAATATATCTACTTCACATCACAAAGAACAAATTAACCAAATTTTAATTCATTTCCTCCGCACCAAGATAGATTCAACAAGCTAGATCTAGAACACACTTTATTTCCCCAAGCTAGATATATATAAAATGTAATTCGATTATTAGAAGCAATTACTAACCTTGATGACCAAGAGCACAAGGATCTGCAATCAAATCTCCAAATCTAGGGCCTTTCACAAGGAACGCCTCTCAATCGCAGCCACCTCAAAGACTACGAGGAAAACCTAAAAAACAGAGATGGTACATCGAGGCACTCGCCTTTATACACGAAGAGGTATCATCGCAGCTTTTATCAACAAACCATTCGATGATGGGACATCTCGTGCATTGTTAGTCGATAACACCGCTCGCTATGTGAGAGATATATCGCAGACGGTTTTATAGAAAAACTGCTCAGAATGTCAAATGAGATCACAGATGGTTTATAAGAAAAAACCATCTCCGATAACATCTCAGATGGTTTTTGGATCCAACCGTCATGATATCACCATACATCATAGACGGCCTATAGACTAAAACCGTCATGAGATATCGCTCAGATGGTTTTAGTCAAAACCGCTCATGATGTCACATCAACATGCATAGCTTTTTGACTAAAATCGTCCGCAATGATGACCCTTCGCCTTCTTGTCCCAGACACTTGATCATCTTGTCTTCCCAATGCATCAGGTACGGCAACAAGGCCATATTGCTTTGTCTTCCCAATTAATGCAACATATCGCTGCCTTCCCAATGCACTTGCATTGCCTTTTTAAGAACCTCACCAAGGCCTCGCTTCCACTACCTCCCCCCACCCAAAGCACGATCGAAAGCAACACCAAGCCATGAGCAACACACCAAACAACTCCTGATGCTTCCACCCCACCGACGCCACCGCCACCTCCAACCATACCCGCCAAGATGACCATGCATCGAACGATACGCGGCATATCTCCACGGCCGCGAGCTTTTCTTCTGGCCGCCACTTCCTCCACTGGCTCCACGACGCCCGCCCACTCAAGGCTCGCCGGATGCCTCCACCTCCACCCGCCACCGCAAGACGGCCATTTCCTCCGCCTCCCCTAACGCCGAAAAGAAGGCTCCGCTGTTCGCGCCTCCTCCTCCTCCGATGAAAGCTACGACTGCCTGAGGGATATCGCGACGATCGAGCCGAGGATGACCCAGATCGAGCTGCTCGAGCGAGATTCCAGACGGCCGCAATGAGGACTCATGGACCGACCTCTCCCCTCCTCCGACGATGACGAGTAGCAAGTCGCTAGTGATCTGCTTTAGTTAAAGTACTAGTCGATCTTTTGTAATGCTTCTTATATATAATGCAATCTATAACGCTTTTGTAATGATCTTATATATATAATGCAATCTATAATGCAAGAATTTTAATTATAATGCAATCTATAATGTTCTCCATATATCCAAGATTTTTTTGTATGGCGCCAGCTTGTCGAGATTTCAATTTATGATCGCAGCATCGCTCAGAATAAACACGCTCGTGATGACGTAAATATCATGCATCGATTTATCCACCAACCGCCTATGAAGTTGTATTTAACATCCCACCGCGTTTGTAACTAAACCCGCTCAGGATATTGACGCATCACGCGACGGTTTTATCCACAAACCGCCTCAGGATGTTCTGAACACATCATGCATTTGTCTCAGATTTGAAACCATCTGTGATAATTAGATATCATAGACGGTTTTATCCACAAATCGCTCGACAATGCTCGGAAACATCACGCACGTTTTCTTAAAACCGCTTCTATGATGATGTGTCTAATATAGCCCCTTTTGTAGTAGTGTATATGGATGCATTGAACACATAGATATGTACTGAGGGGTGGTTCTGAAAATTTACCATGTATATGGTGTACTACCAGGGGCATCAGCCCTTAGGGAGGTGATAAGGGTGAGTGAATTTAATACCGTGACCCGTGATTATGAAGGTTCATGTGGATCATGTGAAACGGTGGTGAAATTAAGTCCTACATTGCTTGCTTAAAGTGAGATGTAGTAGTAGATAATGTCTATTGGATCCAAACTTAGCACCTTTAGGTTAAGTCTTCTACACAAAACAAGGATAAAAGTGTAAGTAGGGTAAATGCATGCGCAAGTCTGCTCTATATGTAGATAGGCTAGGTATTGAACTAAATTTGAGTCAAGGTGTTACAATGAGACATAAAGTGGAATATGATGAGATGGTTCAATATCTAGAAAAAAATATTCCTAAAATTTATATCTCAACATTCATAATGAAATTATTCCATTCAAATAAACAAACACATGAGTGACTTTTTCATAAACAATCCTATTCGCTTACTACTTATATAAGAAACCAAATAATCATAAGAGACACCCAAATTTTCCCTACTAGAAGTCACATCGAGACTCCCTTCACGTGCTAGCTACTGAAAACCAGTGAAAGACCAAAGAAGTCGTGCAATGGAAAATAAAGGACTAAAAAAACAAGCGAACTGTCCGCTCCTCGCAAAAGGCAAACAACTTTCCCAAAACAAGGTGAAATCAATTCATACCAAAATCAAATGATTTCAACAAAGAAATTGATGGTTACTAGATGAAATCCAGCTCAAACCAACCTCTGAGTAGATCAAGCACAGTCAAAACCAAGACTTATCATTTCTTCGAGAAGACAAGAAATAAATTGAGCAAACACACACACACAACTTTGATCTTTATGCACTAGGAGGATGGATCCAAAGAAGATCATGCTATTCCATCACTTACCCTTCATTGCACACCCCAAACCAAGAGAGAAGCAAGCAGGAAAGATAAAGAACACAAGCCAAATCAAAACCACATGGAGAGGGATAAAAAAAAGCACAAGAACACAAATAATTAGGATTTCGGTAATTTGATTTATATTGCATTTGTGTTGTTTTGCGCAGTCTCCCAACTAAGCAACCAGGGCAGAGCTAGCCTATGGCTAGGCCACGGGTCGGGCTGCTGTTCTCGGGCCAGGACGTTGTCAGCCCACAGCTAAACAAACCCAACTCAAAGCCATTTTGATCACAGGCCTCGGGCCTCGGCCCGGGTGGCCCGAGCCTGTCTCCACCTTTGTAAGCATCCATCTTACACAAATCACTCACCAAACAGTGCACCCACTTCTCTCCAGATCTACCGTTCTATCTCCAAAGCCCTTGTCTCTCTCCTTACTCTGCATGTCTCTCCATAAAAAGCAGTCGCACAAGATCCCCTCTCGTCTTCGTTTTTTTTTAATAAACGGCAAGAGCTCTGCCTAGCATTTAAGAAGAAAGCACATGTATAGCAAAATAAGCTAGAGTTTGAAAACCAGAAATAGTACAAATAATAGAAATACTACACCGAAAATGATAAACCCTTTGATAGATAAAATCTTCCGATGTCATGTCATTATGCCGATGTTCCACCCCTCATCCCGTGCCGAAGCTCGGCAGAGGAGTGCAAAAGATGCCTGAAATTTGATTGTGCAAACCGACTATGGTCGATGACATGCCCGAGAAGCCATTCTGGTCCAGAGGCCAAAACCGCCTTGCAATCTCCACCCAGAGGTCATCTATGCTACCGATTATTCTCTTCTTTGTTGAATCGTACACGACGCTTAGGTGTGTTGTTGACCTGTCTAGTTGCTAATGAAGTCAGAACGCCATCTTCCTTTGATGTCTCCGAGAGATGCGGTTGAAAACCAATCAAGGCAGAATCAGATTTGTTGTTGAAAATTCTTGCATTCCTTTCCTTCCAAATATTCCAAAAAGAGTAGATAAATATGCCATCAACAATTTTCTGTAGTGACTGGGCACATTCTACCGAAGAAATTTCCACCATTGACCTACCTGGGATCCTAGCTGTGAAATCTGTGGGCTGGCCCATATCTGTAGGAGAACCTTCCTCCAAACCTGTTTAGCAAAGGGACAATGTAGCAGGAGGTGCGAGGCCGATTTGGGTTCCATCCCGCAAAGAGGGCAAGAACCACAGTTCGGCCACCCCCTGACTGCTAGCCTGTCTGCAGTAAGAAATCTGTCTTGGAGAAAAAGCCATGCGGAGAATTTACACTTGCTTTCTGCAGAGGCTTTCCTTATTAACCTGTAGTTGTTGTTGGGGACCGCACCTATGAATTGGACCATGTACGCTGATTTTGCGGAGTACTATGCGCCCGACGCCCATTTCTGTGCAATGTCGCCCATGGCGCTGGGTGCAGAGTGACTCGCCTCGATGGCCTACCATCGACTTCGCAAGTCGTGCCATCGTAACGGCTCTTTCTTCCCCGCTTGTAGTACCGTTGATAGCAAGAAGCAAGCCAAAGATGCTCGCTATGCAGCACGCATAATATCCGACGAAGTTTTGACCACCTTCGATCTTCAAGTTTCAGAGGAACCACAACCAACTCTCGAAGTTCTCACTTTCTATGAAGGCAAAGGCAACAGTGAATCCGTTGTTCCCATCGACGCCCACAAACAAGCCAAGATTTGCCCTCTCAGATTTCATCAAGAATGTGCCGCCCACGCACAACAATGGATGATAGTGATAGAACGCTTTAATGCAAGTCTCCCAATGCTAAGAACACTTCCTCGTGATGCCTTTTAGTTGGCCACTTGATTGACTCGACAATCTTGATAATCATAGTAGGTCCTCGGATTTCTTCCCCGAATGCAATCGAGCAAAGGCGGGCATGTTATGGTACGAGTCTTCAAACTTCCCAAACCTTATTTCTAATGCCTTCGCTTCGCCTCCACGCCTTCCCATAGCTAATTGTGTATCGATATCTATTCTCGATCGTCAATAATAGCACGGGCTCAAACTCAGTTCTCTACTATCTCAAGACATGATGTTCGCCATGACATACCCGATGATGTGTCTCGTGAGCCATCATCGCTTCCTCACCATACATGTATGTCGCCAACCTTCTAACATAGCCAATGGGTGCCCCATTTGGGCTTGTACGCTGCACTCTCCACTTGACACCCATGGATCTCTGCTGCACCACGTCAGAAAGGTGTTGGGGTGATTTCTTAACCCCGAAAGTCCTTCTTAATGATAGAGCTCCAATCTTTCACTAGATCCCGCACAAATTTCTTTTGTTTCGGGTACATATCGTTAGGGCCTAACCTCATTACCACTATACCGCCAAAGTATATCGTTATTTCATTGACAACCAAATTTTATCAAATTGTCACAGGCTCCACTCTACCGCACAAGCGGCTTTCAGCATCTCCATCTTCCTCATCCGACTCATCGCCGCCCTCCTCTTCGCTTCATCAGACTCACGGTCTTCCTCTCCATCCTAACTGTTATTTCATCAATTTGCTCACCTTTTTCTACCTACCCTCGCTTCTTGGTCAACATTTTCGCCATCCTCCCAAAACTCAACCTGCTCACCACTTTGGCAAATGATGTCATCGTGCATTATCAACATGCTACTCACTTCGCTAGATCCCCAATTTCAAGGTCACCTAAATCGAGCTCATTTTTGAGGTCGACTACACTCATCGGGCCCAATCGTCATTGGGGCAACGCCCTCTATATGCTTGAACTAAAAGCACCCGATTCCATCCTCATCTTTCTCTCACATATGATTCCACGATGCGTTCCTTCAGCTCAACTAGCTCCTCAAGAATAGGGTCATTTCAAGATACTACATAGGCAAAATACCTTCAACTCGTGACTTCTTGTTCCATCCGAAAAGTATAATACAACCATTTCAACACGTATGAAATGTGCGCCTCGATTCTACTCAAACTTCTGTCCACATACCGCATGTTACTTAGATCTGCACCTCCAAACCATGGATTACAACCCCTTCCATAATAGATTCTAAATGGAACTCATTCTCTCATATCTGTGAATCCATTCATTCACCCACGAATTAATTATTTTCCGTAAAAAATACTGTGACACCTAACATAACTATACCCACATGCTACAAAAATATACATCTAACCATAAAAAACATCTAAATTCCTAAGTGTCGATGATTCGGAAACCGGTCCCCCGCCGAGCTTACTTGTTGAATAAGGGATCAACCTAGGGATCCTTTTTCACGGAGGGTGTAGCGTCTGAGGGCCTGCTGAGCTACGGATCAAGACAACACAACAATGTGGGTCCTTGTCTGTTCGGCCTCATGGGAGATAACAACCCTACATCCAGTGATTGCACTAGTTTCCAAAGGTGGATTACAGGGGTCTTGCTCGGGGGCCTGGACGATTCTAAGGACAAGCCTCCAGGCCACCAGCAAGTAATAACTACGTGTGAAGGAGAAATAAGGGGTGAGCCAACCTAGTCTAGAACAGAGAGAGAGAGAGACGGAGCCCCAAATTCTACGTGCGAGGGGGTATTTATAGACAATTACAACGTTTCAGCATTTATTATGGAGCGGCACGCCACTATTCCCGGACGTGGGTGAACTGTTCTCTTGCTTTTCGCCATATCGCTACGTGGGCATAGGGGGTGCAGATCGTGGCCGTACCACATCCTTCGAGCCACCGAGTGATTAATGCCACGTCGGCTTTGTGGAGCGTGCCCGGCTTTTTGATGAGGCCCGAGGCCTTCCCCTTAGGACCCGGTCGCTGGTCGTGCACCCCCGAGCAAGCATGCCCAAATGCGAGCTAGATTAAGGTCGAGGTAGATCCGATAGCCAGCCTACCCGAGGATCTCCCTTGGGGACACCATCCAAGGGCGCAAACGGTCGGCGCTCGATTGGTCACCTAGGTACGATGGTTGCCATAGGGACTACCCAATCCTCGACAGCTAGCCCCCGAGGCTTAAGGGGGGAGATGCTTGCCGAGATCGCCTTAAGCCTCCAGTCTTTGAAGAAGGGATTGGGCTTCAGGAAGAGTTATCATGCATCCGAGCAATCTCGCCAGGATTCGCGCCTTTGCAAAGGAAGAGCTACTGCAGCATCCGAGCAATCCTGCTCGGGAACGAGCATCACACGCGAAAGCTACTGCACATCCGAGCGAGACTCGCCGAGAATGAGAATTTCAGAGCGAAGGGTCGCATAAAGATTCGAGCAATCTCGCCGGGACGAAGCGTGTTCGCGGGCCGAGCGTGTTTGATCAAGGCCCGATCAAAATAGCGGTTGGGAACAGAGGCGGCGGGTCGCGACGGTTCCTTCTCCACGAAGCCTTGCGATACGACTTCGAGTAGTTTTTGAAATCGCGCCATTACAGATGATAGCTTTTGAAAACCGCATGTACCACGCTGGTTCGCGAATGGGCGGGGCAATTTTCTGGTCCGTTCGACTTCTCTGCCTATAAATACCAGGCGGAGATGGTTCCAGAGACCTTTCTTCTCCCACGGCTTGAAATCAAACTCCAAAAGCCTCTCATCTTCCAAACTCTTTCCTCGCTTGCTCCAGCGCTCTCTCTCCCAACTCCTCTCCATGGTGAAGTTCACAGAAGCAAGACCACCGCGAGAGGCTTCGGCATTTCGAGACTTCGGCACTCGACGCTGGCACTCAAGGATCCTCGACGGCTAAGCAGTTTTTGCCGCTGCGATGATGACGTAGATCGCTCTCGAGCGAGCTATACACCCGCCAATCGGGCTTCAAATGCTTGAGAGTGAGTTCTGAGTCCGTGATTACAGATTATGAAAAGTAGATCACTCATCTAAACCCCAACTCCATCCTCGCCTTGACCATCTTCTCACATCTTGCGAGGGCTTTCAGGCATTCTCGCCCACTGGCAAGTCTTTTCTTCCATTTCTATATTTTGTTCCGACCGACCGGCGCTTCTCGACCTAAGTGTTTATACTTTCACTTACGAGCCCACCGCCCATACGAGTACCCCTTTCTTCTCCTTAAGGACTCAAGGCGGCTGGTCACGACTTGGTTCTACTCCATGAAGGCGCAGGGGAGCTCTCTGAGCAACACCGGAGTGGCGGCGCCTAGCATCGACACCCCGCGCCCGCCCATTGCACCCGAGGAGGAGCGGTCTCTGATGCTGATCAGCGAGCTCATGAACATGGGGCTCACTGGTCGGGACATCGTCCGCGACTTCCTCAAGAACAGGGTGTCCCATCTGCGGAGGAGGGAGTGCCCTTTTTTCGAGATCACCGGGTGGGATGACATCACCCAGGAGGCTGACTCCGGTAAGTTCCATGGTCTTGAGAGATTTCTGCTTCGCGTGCGCTGTTTGAGCTCATGTCGATTTTATTTGCTGATTGACGGCAGAGCCAAGCTTCGACTGGGTGGAGAAGAGGGTCGGTGAGATGTTTGGCACTCCCAAGGGCAAGGAGCTCGAGCGCGAGCGGCAAGTCCCAAAAAATGTGTTTGAGAGGAGCACCGTGGTAAGCTGCTTCGTGATTCATGCTCGGGGAAAGCATCCCGAGCCCTTCTAACGCCTGACGCTTTTCTCGGGCAGAGAAGGTTGCCCCGAGCTAGCGGCGAGCTGAAGTTCTCAAGGGCGATAAGGGAATACTCGCCCTGCCGCCAAGGCCAAGAAGATAAGGGCAAGAGACATGCCCTACCACTGCCACCACCCTACCGACGAAGAGACAAAGTAGCCTGCCCAATGATCTGGTGGAAAGTGCATTTGGAATTCACCATCAAAGGAGGTAAGCCGCTTGAATGCTCGATGGAGAATTACGTAAGGATTGCCTAGAGCAACCGAGGAGGAGGCGAGATTGACCAAGGAACCGATGCAAATTTTGAAAGGTATAGGTTGGAGGAGGAGCCGCCGAGGTTAAGGCCAAGCCAAGCAAGTCACCAAGGCACGGTCATGAAGCTCGAGGGCACGATCACGGAGGAGGAGGAGGACGAGGAGGACACGCCGCCTTAGAACGAGGCGTGATGTCATAAGAAGATGCCGAGGCAACGACATGAAGAAGGTCGACCCACTCCTAGCTAAGATTAGCCGCAAGCCATGAGAAGAAGGCAGAGCTTGTGGTCGGGGCAGCGGACAACCCAGCTGAGGATGATGACGAAGGCCTTGCTGATGGTGAGCCTCGAACTTCGCTTTTCCCCCTATTCTCTTGTTCTTTTTTTCGCGTGTCCTTCAACCGAGCTAACCCCACTCCGTCGATGTGGGCGCAATAGCTCCTAGGACTTCTCCGGATTATGGCAGGATGGCTGACGAAATCTTTGGTTGTGCCGCAGAGAGGGAGATTGCCCGGGCTGCCGACTTTGTGATGAGCGAGGCCATGAAGGCGGTGGACAAGCTCGTTGACGGCGATCAAGGCTTCGAGGACCCCCTGCCCTCGAGGGGCCACCACCTGTGGTGAGGCTTTCCTACCCTCCCCGAGCACTGAGGGCGCATAAGGAGGAGAGGAGATCGATCCGGCACCTTTGGGCTTAAAAGGTCGCCTAAGGAGGCACGACACCCCAGCGATCACCGCCGAGACAAGTCACAAGCTCCAGAGCGACACCTGCCGGGCTGAGATAGCGCCTGCTCCGAGCGAACCACATGCTCAGGAAGGTGCCCTGTCACCCCCGAGCGAACAACATGCCAGGGCAGATAGCGAGAAGACCTTGACCGGGTCGGCCGCTCAAGAGGGAGGCGCGGCGTCCCTGGGCGGACCTCATGCCCAGGGGGACGACTCGGCGTCTTCGAACGATCCGCCTTCTTGGAAGGACCCCGAGGAAGTCCCGAGCCCCCTGCTGAAGCTTGAAGATCTTCAGGGGGAGGATGTCACTAAGAACTTTCGGGACAACCTCTGCGTGCGTCTCGCGCGGGTGAGTGTACTTCTTTTCTTGTTGTTGCAGCTTCGTGTCTTTCAGGCATTGGGTGTGGCATCTGAGATTTTTCTGCCTTCAAGTTCTCCAAAAGACCATGGAGGAATTTGACGCGGTGACGGTTGCCCCCGAGGCCGTGGCCAATTGCATGTTGAGCAAGAGGCCCGGATAACCGAACTTGAGCGGCAGGTGGAGGACCTCAAGATCAGGGACAAACTGATCATGCATCGGTGTCGCCAGGCCGTGAAGGGCATCACCGAGGGCAAGGAGAAGATCCTTAGGCTTGAGCGGGAGCTCGAGCAAGAGAAACAACGCTCCCGCCAGGCCGAGGAGGACGCTACTGCCGGTAGAGAGAAGGTCCTCGCGCTCGAGCAAGAGCTTGAGCGAGAGAAGTTGAACTCCCGTCAGGCGAAGAAGGTCGCCGCCGATGACAAGGAGAAGGCCCTTAAACTCGAGCGATCAAGGCAAGGAAGAGGTTGATCAACTTCGCCAAGAAGCCCGCGAGGGTCGCGAAGCCCGGCGGAAGGTGATCGACCTTGAAGCCCGGATCGACGATCTGAGGCAAAAGCTTTCTGCCACACTTAGAGGGGCGAAGCCCAGAGTGTAGAGAACTTTGTTTTTTCCTTTTTCTTCTTTTTGATGATTCTGGATAACTTTGGTGGCGCCAACGAAGTGTACATTTTCCACCCGCCTAAGGGCTTTGTCTACTGCAATGCTTCTTTTATGTCTTTCTAGTTATTTTCTGCAAGCAACGGGCATGAGGCAGATAGTGAAGCATGGGCAACATTAGCACGGGCAACACAAGCCCGAAAATAGGTGAGTGACAAATGCTTGAAAAAGAATTAAAGGTAGCACAAATAGGAGCTTAGGTCGAGGCACTTGGCCACCAATTTTCGGAAAAAACCGTTAGCACGGTAGGTAGCCTGTTCCTGCTAAGCCCCCGCTGTGAATGAAGGTCGTGCACCTAAGTTGTGAGCACAAGCTCATTCGCAGTAGAGTTGGGAGGGTGCGCGTTGTCCTGCCGACCAAATCACCAATTTCCGCGCGTAGCGAGCATGGTTTAGGTCGGGGGGAAAAGAACGCGCAGGGCCTCGACTTCCTCAGCACTTAGGATGCACGTCCCTGATTTTGTGAGCATGGGCGCAGGCGAGGAAGGATGCGCGGTTGCCCGACAAGGCATGCGACGATCAAACGCAAGACAAATCGAACTAAAACCTGCACCGCCGAAGGGTGTCTGTAGGTGACTTGAAATCACGCAGTTGAAGAACTATCATGATCAAGGTCGGCTTATGGAGACTGAAACTTTTGACGGTGAGTTTTAGTGACTAGGCGTTGGTCGTGGAGACTTGTGCAACAAGGCAGGCGGCTGTCTGACCTTAGAGTAAAAAACGCCGAGCGATTGTTCTCGCCTCGACGTGTTTCGGCCCCATCACCAAGATCATGAGAAAAGTATGCCCTTGAGTGAGACTGGGTCAGCCTACCAACGGGCAGCGACCTTGAATGTATTCACAAAAATCTTGGAGGTAATAGACTTTGCGTGGGTGAGGGAACCGAACTTGCTCTTTTTTCCAAAAGAAAAGCCAGGGATCTATAGACATATACAAAAGGGAGTATGAGTTCAGACAAAGAACTTGCGTAGTTGGTCGATGTTCCACGAGCTCGTGAGCACGCGACTCGGCCCTCCATCGCCAAAGTGACAGCCTGGCGCAAGCACGAGACGACCTGTGGAATGGACTTTCCCACTTGGGGGAGAGCTTGTTGGACTTCGACGTATCCTCGATCCGCCGCAGGACGAGGTCACCAACATGCAAGGTTCGAGGTCGAACCGACTTAGCAGGCTCGCTAAGAGCTTGCAGTACACAGGCAGACGGAGGAGAGCGCCTTCTTCTGGCGAGATCGTGGTCGAGATGACGCCGAGCCCTTGGTTGATGCTATCGGCTAGGTGCACTCTTTGGGTTCCAAAGACGATCTCGGGCCAAGGTGATGGCCTCGCACCATAGGACGTAGCCGGAAAGGCGCCGCCGGTAGCTCTGGGCTTGTTGTGGTAGATGCACTGTGAGGACGGAAGGAAGCTCGTCCACCCATGATCCGCCGTGCCGGGCGAGGTCTTTGAAGACCCTTTTTTGATCCCTTGAGGATTTGGCCATTCGCTCACGGCTGCCCTGCTGTTTCATGGATGAGCCACTTGAGGCGGCGCACCTTGGTCCCGATGTCCTCGCCGTAGGCCTGGAACAGCTCACTAGTGAACTAAGTGACGTTGTCTGTGATGAGGCGATTGGGGACCCCGAAACGTGTCACCACATTGCTGCGAAAGAATCACTTGGCTGCTTGAGCCAAAATGGTCGATATAGGCTTGGCCTCGATCCATTTAGAGAAAGTGTCGACGGCGACGAGCAAGTACTTGCAACCCCTTCGACCGCGGGGGAAAGGCCTGAGGATATCAACCCCCCAGGTCGAGAACGGCCATGAGAGCAGGATAGTTTGGAGCTCGTACGCCGGCTAGTATGCCTTGCGGGTATGGAACTGGCATGCCCGGCAAGTCGCCACGAGCGCGTGAGCGTCGGCCAAGGCCATCGGCCAATAGTATCCCAACCAGAAGGCTTTGCTCACGAGCGTCTGGAGGGACGAGTGAGCTCCGCACATCCCCTCATGAATATCTCTGAGAAGGAAATTGCCCTCTTCCCGAGATATGCACTTGGAGAGGACACCAAGTGCCCCTCTACGGTATAGGGAGTCCTCAACCAGCTTGTACACCGAGGACCGCCTTATAAGCCGGGAACGCTCGGCTTCTTCCTTGGGCAGTGTCCCATGGGCAAGGCATCGATTTAATGGCGCCATCCACCGCCTGCAGTTCGAGGAAGGAGACGCCACCGACGCCTCTAGTGCCTCCTCTACGAGAGGGAATGGAGGGCTTGAGCAGATGTTCGACTGGCGCCTCTAGTGGGCGGGCATCCGGGGTTGCCTCCTTACAGAGGGAATGGAGGGCTTGTGCAGATGTCGACGAAGGCGCCCGTGGGCGGGCATTCGCGAGAACCGACCTTGGAAAGATGGTCGGCTTAGGAATTGTCCTTCCGGGATGTAGAGTACTCGAAATTTCTAAAGTATCGCTTCCATCTTCCTCACCTCACCTAAGTAAAGCGCCATTGAGTGATCGGAACACTGATACTCCTTGTTAACTTGGTTGATGACCAACTGCGAATCGCCCTTCACAGTTAGCCACTGGACTCCGAGCGCCTTGCATGCTCGTAGCCCTACTAATAGGCCTTCATACTCCGCCGCGTTATTGGTCGCGGTGAAGTGCAGTTGAATGACGTATTGGAGCTGATCCTTGGGGGATACCAAAGACGACACCCAGCCCCGAGGTTCGGAAGCTCGAGACTCGTCAAGTACATGGTCCAATGATCGCCTTCAGATCCGCTCGGCCTTGCGTATGTGGCGCAAGGTTGGTCCATTCCACTACAAAGTCCACTAGGATCTGGGATTTGAGCACCGTGCGGGGCGAGAAGTGAACATCAAACTCGGCGAGCTCCATAGCCCACTTTGCTATCCGGCCGCCGGCGTCTTGGTTTCTTAGGATCTCTCTAAGGGGAAAGTTGGTTGGCACGACGATCTTGTGGGCTTGAAAGTAGTGGCGCAGCTTCCTCGAGGCCATGAGCAGCGAGTACAAGAGCTTCTGGACCTCAGGGTATCGCTCCTTCGGTCCGTGCAGGACCTCGCTGACATAGTATACTGGTCGCTGCGCCCCATCTCGCTTGACCACCAGGACCACGCTTACAACCTGGGGGGTAGCCGCGAGGTACAGCAGGAGCACCTCCCCCGACCTTGGTGTGGCCAGGACGGGCGAGCTGAACAGGTACCGCTTCAACTCCTTGAAGGAGCGGTTAGCTTCTTCTGTCCAAGCAAAGCCCTCGTGCCTACGGAGTGCCTTGAAAAAAGGCAGCCCACGCTCGCCCGACCAGGAGATGAAGCGGCTGAGAGCTGCCATGCGCCCGGTCAAGGCCTGGACCTCCTTCACGTAGCTCGGAGGTTGCATTCTTTCGATGGCTTCGATTTTCTCTGGGTTAGCATCGATGCCCTACGGCCCGATGAGATAGCCGAGCACCTTGCCCGATTTGACCCCAAAGACATATTTTTCTGGATTAAGCTTTATTTGGTGTCTATTGAGGTTACAAAAAGTCTCCTCGAGGTCGGATACGTGACCCAAGGCAAGCTTACTTTTCACCAAAATATCATCTACATACACCTCCAGGTTCCGGCCTATCTGGTCCTGGAAGGTCTTCTGCATCAATCGCTGGAAGGTTGCCCCGGCATTCCGCAGACCGAAAGACATGGTCATGTAGCAGAACGTTCCGAATGGCATGATGAAGGAGGTCTTTTCCTCATCCCCAGGGGACAAGCTGATCTGGTGATAGCCCGAGTAAGCATCCAAGAAGCTCATCACCTGGGACTCTGCCGTCGCGTCGACCAGCTAGTCTATGCGCGGCAGCGGGAAGTTATCCTTCAGGCAGGCCGCGTTCAGCCCGGTGTGGTCAACACACATGCGCCATTTGCCTCCCTTCTTTTTGACAATGACTGGATTCGCCAGCCACTCCGAATGCTTGACTTCTCTGATGAAGCCGGCCTTAAGGAGCTTGTCGAGTTCATCCCGGATGATTGCCTGCTTCTCCGGGGAAAAGTGCCTGAGCTTCTGGCGCATAGGTCTTTTGTTAGACCGAACAGCTAGCCTGTGCTCAATTACTTTCCTTGGGACTCCGGGCATGTCGGATGGTTCCCTGCTTAACACGCCCGCAGTTTCTTCCGGAGGAAAGTAATGAGCTTCGGGCCCTATTTGGGATCTAAGGAAGATCCCAAATGAAAACCATGGTCGGGTCCGCATCGCTTAGAGGGACCGCTTGGTTCCTCCTCCGGCCGGAGGGTAACTTTGGGCGAGAGGCACCTGCTTGGTCGAGACTCGCTGAGGCAACTGCTCGACCATGTCGAAGCGATTTCATCGCAGTCAGGCCGCCTATGGTCGCCTCTTGATGGTGATGACGCCTTTAGGCCCGGGGACCTTCAAACACTGGTAAGCATGTTGCGTGGTGGCCATGAACTTGGAGACAGCCGGCCTGTCGAGGATGGCATTGTAGGCCGACTTGAAGTCAACGACCTCGATGTTGATCATCTTGGTCCGGAAGTTATTGAGGCTTCCGAATGTCACGGGCAAGACGATCTGGCTGAGAGGCTTGATCGAGGTGCCCGGGACGATCCCAAAGAATGGGACGGCTATACTCTTGATCTTGGACCGAGAGACTTGCATCTCGTCCAGGACCGTAGCAGATTTGAGATCCAGGGAACTCCCACCATCGATGAGGACCCGGCCCACTTTGGCGTTGCTGATGGTCGGGCTCACGACCAACGGGAGCTTCTGAGGCTTGGTCATTCCAAGGGGACAATCGTCCTTGGAGAAAGTGATTGACAGCTCGGACCACCTGAGCTGCTGCATGGGCGGCTTGCCCTGAGCGATGTGGCAAACCTCCCGCGCCACTTCCTTTAGATCCCTGCGGACTTGTACGCCGAGGAGCCCCTAAATTTGACGGCTATGTGGTTGTGGGGCTCCTGGTAGCCCATATCGTCGTCCTCGTCCGCGGGGCCTTTGCCTTTGCCGCTGTTGCCTTTCCCTGGGAGCGTGGGCATGGGACCTTGACCATTATAGAACTTTTCCAAGCGGTATGCCCAGGTTCGGCAGTTGCGGAGGTCATGCCTGATCGCCTAATGGAGCGGGCAATAGCAGTCGCTCGAAGGAGCACTTCTTCCCTCATGATCTTGGTCGCTGCGATCTTGGTTGTGACGACCCTGATCATCGCGGCCCCGGTCATCGCGACCTCGGTCGTTGCGCCGTGGAGGTGGCCGACCTCGCCCGCCCTCGGGCTGCCGAGCTGGCGGAGCCCACGGCGGATGGTGCTCGACTGCGGACACCTTGCCCGGGGTGTGCGACCTTTTCTTCTTCTTGATCTTCTTCTCTACAAAGCCCGAGTGCTTCTTGCTCGAGGAGCCCTCAAGGCCCGGTTGAGGTGGCAACTTGCCTTCTTCCAAAGATCTTTTATACTAGACTCGCTTTATTCGGCGTCACAGAAGCCGGCCTACTTGGAATGTAGCTCATTGGCCGTAATGTCGGATGGATCTCGTGTCTTGCGTGAAGCGGATGTCGCGACCCTTAATTTGAAGGCCCGAACGATCATTTCATCCGAGATGCTCGAATGGAGTTCCTCACCTTAATGAACCTTTAGACGAAATGCCGCAAAGATTCCTTCTCGGTCTGGATCAACCGCTCGAGGTTGCGCCATGCCCAGCGAGTGTAGCGCCGAAATTCGCTGGAGCGCCTCCACGTTGCGCCCCCACGAGCGGATCGAGCCTCTGTTTGGTTGAAGAGCCATGTCCTAGCGGAGCCGTCGAGGACCGTGGGGAGGTAGTTGGCCATGACCCCTTCATCCCCCCAGCCGCCAGGATGGCGATGGAGTAAATTGACAGGAACTCATCCGGGTTCTGAGTTCCGTTTAACCGCTCAATGTGGCCGGGCTTGAACTTGCTCAGCCACGAGACGTCGCGGAAGGACGCCGAAAAGGCTCGGCATCCAAATGCCGGGCTGTCGTGGCGACCCCTCCGGGTACGTCGACAGTGATGGCCGGTGTCTCGATGGTCCTCTACGCGCGGGGCGGGACGAGAGAACACGTCTCCACACCGGCGCGATGAGGGCAGCCCCGAGGTGGAACACTCAGTAGGCTCGTGAGCGGGCGGGGCGATGCCCCGGGCCAGCGAGGCCGTTCGGGAACCGCTCCTAACGTCCTCACGGTACCGATCTTGCATCCCGCGGCCCTCTCGAGCAGGACTTCGGGAGGCACCACGGCGGGAGCAAATAGGGGAACGACGCTTATGATCCCGGGAAACACTACGGGGCACTTCTCCGCCAGGGGGCCCAGGGAGCCCTATGTCGGCGGTGAGCTTTTCCAGATTTTTAGCCACGACCACCCCCATAGCTGCCAGGTCCGCCTGGCTAGAGAAGTTTCGAAGTCAGCGTGACGAAATCGCCGCCATGGCGCTGAGCCGCCGGGGCCTGAGCGGCGGTGGCGACTTTACATAATCGCGCACATGCTCCGGGGAGCGATGTTCGCTGGATTCTCCGCGGGCCAGGTCTCCAGTCCTGGCGTCTACCCTCCCACTGGGTTGGCGACAGACGATCATCAGGGTCTTGCCCGGGGACAACTCCAGACGGTTTTCGTCAGTATGGCGCTGGTGACGATGAGAGGTCTCTAGAGACAGGACCTCGTGGACCACTTCACTTCCCGCCATATTGATGCTGCATGAGCACCAGGACCACGAGGGCGACACCGTGGCGTCGCCATGCGTCGCAGTCCTCCGGCTACACTTGGGATGGTCAGGGGCGTCCGGACCGTCACGGAGGCCGCCAGATTCCTCCTCGTCAACAAGGGTATCATGCTACGAGCGGAGGGAATGCTCTCACACTGCAGCCACCGGGGAAAGACTCTCGGTTTCGATTGTGGCCTTCCTGTCACCACACTCACCACGCCATCGCCGGCGAATACATGTCATCGCCCTCCACGCCGTCAAGACGCAGAGGTCTTGATTGTCTTGGGAATTCAGATCCTCGAAGATTCTCGCGAAGGACTCACGATCCCCACGGACGGTGCCGCTTGTCGATGATTCAGGAACCGGTCCCCCACCGAGCTTACTTGTTGAATGAGGGAACAACCTAGGGCCCCTTTTTCGCGGAGGGTGTAGCGTCTGAGGGCCTGCTGAGCTACGGATCAAGACAACACACCAATAGGGGTCCTTTTTCTGCAGTTCGGGTCTCGTGGGGGAGATAACAACCCTACGTCCAGTGATTGCACTAGTTTCCAAAGGTGGATTACAGGGTGCTTGCTCGGGGGCTTGGACGATTCTAAGGACAAGCCTCCAGGCCACCAGCAAGTAATAACTACGTGTGAAGGAGAAATAAGGGGTGAGCCAACCTAGTCTAGAATAGAGAGAGAGAGGGAGCCCCAAATTCTACTTATGTAGGGTATTTGTCATGATCGGATCGCCAACCGCAAGAAATGAGATGGGAGTCAGCAGGATACGGACCCGAGCAAAGCCAGCTTCGCAGACGGAGGAAAAGTGATGACGTGGTTGTGGTCAGAGCGAGACGACAACGAGCGTGAGACCGAGAATTATACTGGTTCGAGCCCCTGTGGAGGTAATAGTTTATTCCGCCGCTTTAAGGCGCTTTTCTGCTACTGAGTACAAGGATGTGTTACAGCCCAAGTTCAACAATGGCTTTGTCTAAGCTCGAGCTATGTGTGTTGTGTGTTGTCTTCGTCCTCTCAAAAGACTGCGCTTCCTTGGTCTTTATACCTCCTCTCTGACGCAACGGCCAGAGAGATTCCTGAAGTGGCCTTCATGCATGTTGAGGGTCGGCAAGAATCGCCCAACTCGCTGCACGCACTGCTCCTACCCCACGACACCGCTTTGGGCAACCGCCGGTCAAATGCTTGATCCGAATCCAAGGGTGGACTACGGCCTCGACAAGGCCCGCCCGAGCTCGAGGTCAAGCGGGGCGTGCTTCTGGGCCAAGGCTTAGGTCGAAGCGCCAAGACGCACCTGTGTCGTGGTCGGGGCCTCCCGAGTTCTGGGGATCCGCTGATCAAGGCCGTCGGTGGTCAAGGGACGCCACTCGCCACTAGCCCCGAGGCTTAAGGTCATGGCCGAACAGGCCGACCTTGAGGCTCTATAGTCGACCGATTCCAGATTTCTCTTGAGGTCGAGGTCGAGCGAAAACGTAACGCCGGACCATTGAGTAAGCGACACCTGGCGCCTCTTGATCTTCTAACCTGTGCACGGATGCAAACGGTTGGCGACACTCGCTGCCTCGAAACCGCAGCCTGTGCCTTAATTACTGCTCACAATCATGGCTAGCACGCCCAAAGCGCCGTGGATCGGATTTGGTGACGGCGCTGCCTATAAATCCTAGACCGCAGCTGGCTCGTTGAGGAATCTTCCCAACCGGCGCTTCGCCTCTCCCAAGCCTCCGAGCCCAAGCAAAACTTCTCCTCGGCCAAGTCGCCGCGATTGCCATGGCTAAGTTAGGGAGGAGCACTGCCGCCGCAAGGGTGAAGGAGTCGAGACCGGGCTGCTGACCCATTCACATGGCGCCGCCGCAACGAGACCGAGCCACGCCCAGGACAACGAGATCGTTTGCACCGAGCACTACGCCCTCTTTGGTCTCATGGACTAAGAGCGAAGTTCTCTCCGTGGTCCTCACCAGCCATGTAGATCGAGCTCATAACCTGTGCCGAACTCCATTCTTACTCGCCATCTTCTCCCATTGCGGCGAGGTGTTCCTAGAATCCTTCCCAACCCCTCGCTTTTCGCAGATTTACCTCTTCCGCCTGGGAAGGACCCTGTGGTCGGATGCCTATACTTCCGACAGCGAACGGGGCTCAAGTGGTCCTTCCCCAAGATCCAAGCTCGGGACTCCCTTGGGCCTTGGTCCGAGCGGTTGTTCTACCTGAAGAAAGGGGAGCTCGGTACGTTGTCATACGAGGGAAAGCCCATCGGCAGGAAGAAGGAGACCCCAGAGGCGGATGATCCCGAGGCCGACGAGGAAGCCATCGCCGCCATTCATCTCTCGCGTCGCGCAGTTTCACCGGCAAAGCGATCGCCTCGACTTCCTCATGAAACCGGTGTACCTCTCTGGAGGCGGACGCACCCTGCTCTACGAGATCCAAGGGCGACGATCGATTTCCGCGAGGGTACGCCCGTATGCCTCCCTCGCTCGTGGTCTTGCTCGAGTCCACCCATCGCACTTTTTGAGAATCGCTCCTTTGCGGCCAAGGAGTCTTGGGTTGCCGCTAGGATGAACGATGTTCGGGAAACTGGCGACAATTACTCCATGGATGACTCCGTCGAAGAACGAAGGTTCGCCGCCAAGGCCGAGGTAAGCCATCTCGACCAACGGCTCGACCCAAGCGACCCCGAGGCCCTCCATGACCCTTTCCTGCATGCAGGACCATCAGGAGCTGCGCCGGCACGGCCAGCGGATGCTCCGCTGTTCGGTGGCAAGAGAAAAAGGGAAGAAGAGACCTTTCCCGGCCGACGCGGGCCGCCAGGAGGTGAAGAAAACTCATCTCAAGTGGGGCGACCGCGCCATGGTGAGGATCCCGCTGGTCAAGCCCCCGAGCCCGTGCTCGTGTGCCTTGCTGGTTTGACGCTGCTCTCCTTTTGGTGAAGAAGGCCGCGGCGCCGCCAGTTCACGAGCCCTCTCCGGCTTTGGGACTCAAGCTCGGACCCACTGCCATGAGATGACGTGGAGCCAAAGACGGCCCCGAGACCCCTGGGCCAGGACGCCGCAAGAAGCTGGTGCCCCCGGCCTCGGGGCAACAAGACCTTCACGACCTCCCGACGAGGCAGAGGTCGGTGTCCTGTAAGTTCTGGCTTTTTGACTTCGACTTCCTCGCATTTTTTCGGCTTAGTGTATGTTTTGATCGCAGACCTCGGGCACCCGAGCTCAAACTTGCCCTGCTTTGGACGATGCCCGTTGTCCAGGTGAGTCCGAGTCCGAGGAGGAGGACACTTGAGTTGGTCCCTGGCCGCCTTCACGCCCGACCCGACCCCTCTGGCCACCAAGCTTCGCCCGGATGGTGAGCTCTACCAAGGTTGACGACCCGGACGAGGAGGAAAACCAAACCACGCCCAAAGGAGACTTCAAAGACCAAGGAGGCGCATGACGCACTGCGTTGTCGATCTTCCCAAGGCCATCATGAGGGAGGACACCCAAAGCTTGTGGCCACGCTTGAGGCGACACCCAAGCTCTCGACCACGGCCGCCTCCCGGCGCCGAGGTCGCTGATTCCGGGCCACCGAAGGTGATCAGCCGAGGAGCTCCGCAGAACCCGCCCAGATGCTGGTGTGGTGGTGCCGAGGCCGCCAGATCCTGTGCCACGGAGGTCGAGAATGCTGCAAGTGATCCGGCGCCGCCCCTTGGTGCCGGAGACGAGCGGGGCCCAGCCGTGGAGGTCGGGACCAGCATTGCCGCCACGCCCTCCCCCGTCGACGGGTTGAACCCACCGGAGGAGACAGTGGATGACCAGGCCACCCCCGGGGCGGGGACTCGAGGTGCTGGCCCCAGCGCGCCAGCGGTGGCCGAGGTCGACCTCGACACTGGCACGGCGGTAGATGAGGAGGAGGAGATCCCTCGCGATCGTATTGATGACTGTGAGGAATTCACCCCCGCACGCCTGGAGGGCCATCTCCGCGAGGTAAGGGTCTTCCCGCACACTTCATAGTTTGTAGTCTGAGCTCCTTCTCCCCTCTCATTTTGGGCCGCCCTTTTCGTCGTGAAGGTGATCGACCATGCCTCTCGAGGGCTACAAGGCCTTCAAGAGCATGCTGACATGCCGAGGGGCCTCCTAAACGCGATAGAGGCATGGGAGGTTGAGCGCTCCAGGCTCATCAGGACCATCGAGGTCGAGCAGGGGGAGCTCGAGCAGAAGGCCCAAGAGCTCGCCGACCTGCGCCAGACGATGAGGGCGCTGGAGGTAGCCCACACGCCGAGCTCGAGAGGCACTCAGACCTCCAGCACAGCACGGCTTAAAGCCGTGGAGCAAGAGCGCACTCGCCGGCCAAGGCGCCGAGGCCGAGTGGGCTAAAGTCGGCCTCGAGAAGACAAAGAATGAGCGGCGCCTCCTCACTGAAGGCGCCCCCGAGCTCGAGGCTAAGGTCTTGGAGCTCAAAAGAAGCTTGAGCTGCTTGCAAGGCCGAGGACGAGCGGCCAAAGTCGAGGCGCCTGGAGAAGGCCATGGCGGACCGCCGTCCTCCTCGGCGAAAGCGCCTCCCGAGCTCGAGGCCAAGATCTCAGAGCTTGAAGGGAGGCTCGAGCGCGCCAAAAGGGCGGCGACGAGCGCCATGGCCCAGCTCCAAGACGAACGGCGCCAGGCTGCGGATGCCTCCACGGTAGCCCTCCAGAACCAAAGCGAGCTGTCGGCCCTGAGGGCCAAAGTCAACGAGCTTGAACAGGAGAAGCTTGCCCGTGAGATGGCCGAGCTGTAAAAGCACTGAAGATAAAATGTGTTAATAGAGCTATGAGTTGTTTTGGAGAGTAGGAAAAGCTATTGTCTTGTTTTAACCTTATAATCGAGGATATTTAGTGTTCGTCCCTTTCGCTCCTAGTCGTGCGCCGTAGGTCGTTTGCCAATAGGATACCCTTATCCAGCCCCCGTTGGGTCCGAGGTCGAGCAACGCCGGCCTTTGGCGCAAAAATTTGTACGCTAGCAAACGAACATATCCTACAGAATAGTGAAAAGGTCCGCATGGGACATAGACGTGACAAGAGCGACACCAACAAAGAGGTGGTTACGCCCGGACCATCGTTCGAATCACGACCGCGACTGTGCGCACTACCCAACAGTCAAAGTGGCGAAGCTCGTGCTCGAGCCTAGGCACAGGGGAGAGCTGGATTGCGAAGAGGTTCGGCTTACGTTTAGCTCGGCCCACTAGGGTGAACGCCGAGCTCAAGATGCATCGAGAGCGAAAAGGCTGCAAGACGATTTGAAGGTCGCGTTCGGAAAAAGGTCCCGAACGAAAAGGAATAGTACTATCACAAATGGAAAACAGACGTAAAATTTGAGTATGAAAGAACAGCTTTATTGAAACTTAAGGTATAGAGGTTACACATAAAACTTTCGAAGCTGATCTATGTTCCACGAGCTAGAGAGCTCTCTCGCCATGGGGCATCGCTAGTCGATAAGCCCGTGCGATCTCTGTTGAAACGACTCAGAGGGGCCTCCCACCATGGGGATAACTTGTTGGCGCGGATGGCTCTGAATCCGCCTTAGGGCTAAGTCCCCAACAAGGAGCTCCTAGGTCGACATCGACCGAGACGCATGTTCCGCGAAGAGCTTGCGTAGTGCGCTGATCGTAGCAAAGGCACGACATCTTACTTCTTCCGGCGAGGGTAAGGTTGAGAGACCGTTCATGCTCGGTCGACGGTCGCACTGCCGACCTCGGCAGAGCTCAACAGAACTCCTCGGGAGGCGGGACGGCTTCAAGATCAACACATTTGGAAGGGTGTGGACCCTGTGGCTCGGCTTGTCGTGGGTACGAATGGACCATAGGACGGTGGGAAGTTCGCTCCACCCAGTCTTGCCGTAGCATTCGAGCTCATCTCGCAACTTGCTTTGACGCCTCGACGACGATTCGCTGGCGCGTTCACGCTTCCGCTGTTCGGGTGAGCCATCGGGTTAAGCATATTTTGATGCCGAAGTTCTCGCAAAACGCTCGAACAACTCACCGTAAACCGAGTACCGCTTGTCGCGATAATTTTGCATGGAACCCCGCACTGGTGACCACGAATAAGTGAAAAACGAACGCCGCCGAAAGCGCTATGGTCGAGACCGGTTCAGCTTCTATCCACTTGGTGAAGGTATCAACAAATGATTTAACGTAAACCTCTTCCCCGCTGCTTGAGGAAAAGGGCCGAGGATGTCCAAATTTCATGTCGAGAAGGGCCAGCGAAGCGGGAAGGTCTGGAGCGCGTAGGCGGGCCGATGCGACTTCCGGCGGAATTGGCATGCGTGGCAAGTGCGACGATATCGCGAGCATCTTGAAGTGCCGTCGGCCAATAATACCCCATGCGGAAGGCCTTGCTGACCATCGTCCTGACGAAGAATGCGCCCACGAGGCCTGAATGGATGTCATTTAGTTTGTACTTACCTCCTCCGTGGAGATGCACCGCGTCAGATGCCGGAAACGTTACCAGAAGCTTGCCTCGACGAAGCGCAGTATAGACTCGCCGGCGCTGACCCGCTCTTCTCAAGCAGGTCGGTGGTAGATCGCCTGCAAGGAAATTACGGATGGATTCGCCCAGGAAGGTGTATCCTCGACCACGGCGAGCAGGACCTCCCGGTCGTAGATCGAGGGAGCCGCCAACATTTACAGGATGACGTCGGGTGGTATCTCGTCGTCGGAGGAGGCGAGCTTGGAGAGGAAATCAGCGCTGGAGTTGTCCCTCCTGGGAATGTGCTTGAGCTCTAAGTTCTCAAACCATTTCTCCATTTTATGCACCTCGGCAAGGTACTTTGCCATCGAAGTCTCCCGAGCATTGGTACTCCTTGTTGTAATCGATTGATTTATTTAGCTAGGAGTTGCCCTTACGACCAACCCGCAGACGCCCAAAGCTTTGTAAGTTCGAGGCCCGCCAAGAGAGCTTCAGATCGCCACATTATTGGTCGCCGTGAACTCAAAACGAACCACGACCACCGTCGCCAAGAAGGTGAGAATAAGGATGCCACTCGAGCGCTTGATGGACCTCGAGCCGTCGAAGAACATGACCCAAGGCTTTTTTGTCCTCGACCAGCTCGGCGCAGAGATTGCGGCCGCCGACCACGTCGGCAAGTACCGCGACTTGATGGTCGTTCGAGCGACGACCGACATCAAATGCCGCCACTCCATGGCCCACTTGGCGATGCGCCGCCGTCTGGGTTTCGCAAGATGTCCCCGAGTGGGAAGTTGCTCGAACAACCACGGAATGCACTGAAAATAGTGCCGAGCTTGCGGACGCCATGAGGAGAGCATATGGCTGCAGACTGCGGGTAGCGCCTTCGCCGTGCAAGACCACGACGTAATAAATTGGGTGTCTTTGAGACCCCTGCTCCGCCACCAGATCGGCACCGACAACAGGTGGTGGCCGCGAGGTAGAGCAAGAACCTCTCCAAAGTTGTGGCGTTAGGCGAGGGGTGGGGACGACAGTATACCTTCACTCGCCAAGGACCGCTGCGCCTCGAGTCCACTGGAAGCCCGTGCTCGCAAGCAGAGTTTGGAAGAATGGGAGCCCCGCTCGCCGAGCCTCAAGATAAACTCGCTGAGGCGCCATGCGCCGTGAGGCTCGCACCGCTTGATCGAAGTCGGGTGCCATCTTCGATCGCTTCGATTTTCTCCGGATTCAGCCGACTCGAGCCCCGATCATGTAGCCGAGCACCTTCGACGCCGCGCCAAACACGACTTCTGGATTGAGCTTGATCTTGTGCTGCTCAGGGTTGGCGAAGGTTTCCTCAAGGTCGCGAACGTGGTCGCCCTCGGATGGGCTCTTGACGATGATGTCGTCCATGTAGACCCCAAGGTTTCACCCGATCTGGGGCTCGAAAGTCTTGGTCATCAGACGCTGAAACGTGGCCCCCGCATTGCGCAGACCAAACGATATGGTCGTATAGCAATAGGTGCCAAACGGCGTGATGAAGGATGTCTTGCTCTCGTCGTCGACCACCAGCTTGATCTGGTGGTATCCCGAGTAAGCATCCAAGAAGCTCAGCATTTTGGCATTTGTGGTGGAGTCGACGATCTGGTCGATGCGTGGGAGCGGGAAGTTATCCTTCGGGCAGGCCGAGTTCAACTCCGTGTGGTCCACGCACATCCTCCATTTCCCGCCTTTCTTCTGGATGATGACCGGGTTTGCCAACCATTCGGAGTAGTCGACCTCACGAATGGAACCGGCCTTCAAGAGCTTGTCCAGGTTCTCCTTGATGATCGCAACTCTCTCCGGAGAGAAGCGGCGCAGCTTCGCGCCGACGGGAGGCGGTTGGCCTAACACGCGCATTTATGCTCGATCACCTCCCGGGACGCCGCATGTCCGAGGGCTCCTAAGCGGTTGCTTTTGCCGGGCGCGGAGGAAGGTGATGAGCTCAAGTTCCTATTTGGAACTCAACTCGGCCGATACATGGACGCACCTGGCCGGGTCGTTCTCCTCCAGTGGTATGGCCTTCGTTGCCCCGCTGGGCTGGATCGCCGTCTTTCGGCGAGCGCTCTTCTCCGTTGCCTCCGGGCCTCGCTCGGGCAAAGACGCCAAAGAAGGGCCGAGCCTTGGTCTGATCCGCAGCGCTACTGCAGTCGTCGCCTAGCACGGTTATGATGCCGTTGGGACCAGGCAGCTTCATGCACCGATGGCCATAGTGGTTGGAAGATCATGTGGAGGTCTATCCTTGTGTGTGATGAGTAATTGACAAGAGTTGAGCTTGGTTTGATTTGAAATTGTGTTTGATTTGAATTGGATTTCAATTTGAAGCAATTTGAGTGTTGGTTGGTTTTCCTAGTGCTACTGGCCTGGGGGCGGTAGCACCGGACCATTGAGTGAAATTATGAGCGATTAATGATTTTGGCATAATCATTGAATATCTTTGTGGGCATTGCTATGTGAAGGTTTTTCCTTGTCTTTGATGATTGCAGGGCGACAGTGATAGGTCATGGTGAGGCGGAGGATGACCGGGACTAGGCGAGGAGCGTCGGAAGTCCAGACGGTCGGAAGATCGCCGGAAGATGATCGGAGACGGAGTCCGAGCAAGCCAAGAAGACAAGGAAAGGAGATGATGCTAGCTAAATGCCGCGTGGATCAATGAGGGCCGTTGGATTGCGGTCTAGTTGATAGGTTAGCGGGTCTAGGTAGTATGCTTTGAAAACCGTGTAAGAAAACCCGGTATGTGTGTGGGTTTTGGGTTAGCCCTTGCATGGTTGTGTGTGTGGGTGAATCCTAGCCCTTAGATGAGTGTCCTAGGGTTGAGGGACTCATCCAAGGGTGGTAGGTGGCCCAAGAGTAGTATAAATAGGGGTGGAGGGGTGGCCTCCTCCCCTTGAAGGTTTGAGTTGCTCCTTTGAGCTTTGCCCACATGAAGTGAGGCTTTGTAAACCTTCCCACCAGAAATACAAAGAAATTTCTTTACATTATTGTGAATTTACATTCCGCATTTACATTATGTCTTTACTTTACGCAATTTAAATTCAGCATTTACGTTACGCATTTACTTTTCCGCAATTTACATTCATGCAATTTGGATTTGCCTCCCCTCCTTCTAAATGCTGATCTTGGATGTTTTTGGTGTGTTCATATGGTTTTACATCTCTTTTTCACTCTTTGAATGAGTAGAGATCACCTTTTCTTTCAAGTTCTAACTCTGTCCAGAACTTGTTCTTCGCGCAGCAGTTAGTTTTTTATTTTTATAAAAATCTAAAAAAATCCTTTTTGAGTGATTCTTATTGGAGCTTGTACGGAACTCCTTGATACATCTGTAGAAAAATTTTGGAGTTCACTTGTTGCACCGTTTGGGCGCCATGAGGTGAAAACCAAGCCCCAAATTTTCGTCTCGAAGTTCCTAACTGTCTGTGTTCATAGATTTATGATGATTTTTCTACATGGCTTTTTGATCTAAAATTTTGTAGAGAGCTTCACGACTCATCTTCTCATAGGGAGAAAATTTCTCATAATTTTGTGAGCAGCAAAAACCCACCAACCTCCTGTTCAAATTAAAGACAGCTTCTGGAAATATCTGCTTTTGCTTTTCTAAAAGAGACTTTTGTGTCTTGGCTTGATCTCTTTTAGAAAAGTAGTATTTGAATTGATTCCTTTTTATTTTGGACACTTGACAACCAAGATTGTGATTGATAATCCTCACATATTTTATGGATCTCATCCATGTAAGCTAGGGATACACATAGTTGTCTAGTCATTCCGCTTTTTATGGTTTTTGTAATTTGAGGAGCACCGGTTTTTTTTATGCGATCTTTTCAAGGTTTTAGTTGGAGTATTTAGGGGAAGATTTATTTGCACCATTCACCCCCTCTGCTCGCCATCTCGATCCTTCAATTGGTATCAGAGCCGGTTTTGCTCTTCCATAGATCTTGACCGGTCTCAAGAGCCATGGCGACGGACAAATACTCCACCAAGCCTCCCATTTTCAATGGAGTTGATTTTCCTTTTTGGAAGTCCCGAATGGAGTCGTACATCATCGCCTGTGGCTTCTCGATATGGCGAAGGTGAAGCTCCCGTATGAGGTTCCTGCCGATGAGGACGTCATGGCCGGAAATATGGCTGACATTGAGGCAAACGCTAAGGCTAGGAACATCCTTATACAGGCCTTAGCCGCAGTGAGTACGATAGATTTTCACCTTCGCCCGCCCACTAGATTTGGGTAACCTCGATGCTTACCATGAGGGCACTACTCAAATCAAGACCGTGAGGCAGATTCAAGCGCCGAGTACAACAAAATTGAACAACGCTACCGGTGAGAGTCTCGATGAGTGCTTTGGTCGGTTTACTAAGATTTTGAGCGACCTTCGAGCAAATGGTTGTATATACCCCGACTCGGACAATGCTCGCATTTCTTGACCGTGACTCGACCTTCGGGTTTGGGAGATGAAGGTGACCACCATCAAGGACACCACCGACCGTCGACTCGACTCTTTACGGGCTTTATTCCCGCCTCAAGACTCATGAGATAGATGTCGCTCTTGGAAGACGAAATCTCACGATGGCTTTGGTCACCGATCCCATTGGGTCCTCTTCTCGATTTTTCTTGACTTTGCTTCGGTTTTTCTCTCCGCTCTTTATGACGAAGTTTATGAAATTCGAACGATTTTAAAATGAACTTGCTCTTGTCGTCAAAATTTTCCAATATTTACAAGAGAGAGAGAGAGGAAGAGAGGTGGCATGATCACCGCTTGAGTGTGGTGGCCCCAACCACATTCGAGTTTAACCGCCCTAAGCCGAGAAGGGCAAGAACGACGCCGGGTTTGGGCAAGAACGACTACACCGACAAGAACCGCAACAAGAAGCCTCCAGCTTAGAACCAAGCACAAGAAGAGAAGAAGTACCGCAACTTCTCCAAGAACAAGAAGCTCTTCCATCGCTGTCCTCGCCGCCTCGACGACATCAACCTCTCCGACACGGAGACATGGAGCGCACAAGGCGAGGATGATCCACAAGAGAAGAAAGGCGGCGACGACTTCTCCCAAGATGTGCTTCATGGCAAAGCGCCATTGAAGTGAGCGACTCGAACAGACAAATGACATGGATGAAGTACCCACCTACGACGATTTAAATGATGCCTTCAGAATTAGGCAAGTTTCATGCTAAGGCTAGGTCGAGGTGTTCTGAGTTAGAGAAGGAGGTAGATAGTTTGTCTCGGAGTTAGCTTCACTTAAATCATGTTCCTCCCGAGACTCGATAGCAGACACTCTGTGATGCTTTGCTTGTGGAGTGGAGAACCTAAGGACTTTGCATGATAGTGTGCTTGTTGATCTTGAGAATCAAGTCAAGAATGCTAGTCCTCGTTGTTATTGATATTCCCGCCGATGCTAGTTTTTCTCATGCCCACACAAAGGCTTCCTGTAATAATTGCCCTAAATTGCTTGTCGAGATTGATGCCATGAGCTCACACCTTAGAAAGCTTTCTCTAGAAATGATGAACTTGAGATGCATGCTTCTAAGAACCCAAATACCATGTGAGGGTCAGAAGCAACTAAAACTTGACAATGATGCTTTGAATGTCAAGTGTGATCAACTTGCTAAGGATTTACTAGTTAAATCTCAAACTGGTTGCTTTGTGTGTGGGGTTAAGGATGACGTGGATAAGGTCCACGAGAGCTTAGGAAGAAGTTAGAGGCCCAAAGTTGGTAGAATTAGAGATGCTTCTTGTGCTTCTTGTGAGTCTCTCAAATTTGAGGCAGCCGTGTATAGGGAAAAATATGCACGCTACTGTTCGATCCTCTTCTTCGCCTTCTTCTTCTACTCCTTCCTTGCTCTTCATGCGCCTCACTTTTCCGAGAGTGTCAGTATCTTATGAGCACTCTCGAGAAATTTGTTGGAGGCAAGAAGAAGCTCAATCTCATTCTAAACCAGTCCAAGATTAGCAGATTCAATCAAGGTCTAGGATTTGATTACTTGGAGCATGCTAGGACTCATCCTCCTACCATTGTTCGTGGTTCCAAGAGTGGAGAGATAGTGGTTGCTCCCAGGTTGAGCACCACTGTGTTTAGGTCTGCTGGTATGGTCCACGGGACTTCTGGCTAGAAGGATGCTTCTCTTGTTGCTTCTGCCTCTAACAAGGCAAAGTACACATGCACCTTCTGTAAGAAGGATGGTCACCTAGTAGATTTCTGCTTCAGACGTGCCAAGATCACTCGGCGTGAGCTTGTTGATGCTCTTAGGGTATTCGTGGTCATCCCTGCACTGAAAGTGCTCCTAAGGCACGATCGCTTCTAGACAAAGTTAGAGAGTCACTGCTTTTGGACAGATCCAGACTTGGTTTTCATGTCGCTTCTTTGAGTTTTAGCCCCGAGCTATTCGTGGTCGGCCTACCCACCGCCCCTCTTGATATTCCTCGTTTTCCCATCGAGGTAGATATCACGCGTGATGTGTTTTTCGGTAGGAGACCTAGGCAGCCTCATTGGGATGGTCCGCCTTTGCACCACGCAAGGGCCAACCCAGTTTTGGCTCCTAGATCATCTACTAGAGTTGCTACTGATCATCAAAGAAACACTCGAGTCCAGTCTTCTTCTGTGACTAGTACTCTGAGGCGTCGTGTGGTTCAGTATTGGGTTCCTAGGACTTCACTCTTTCCCAGTATTGAGTCATCTCCCTTTTTCTTGACTTGATCAGGTTCATCGGATGGGGAAGGGAGACGTTTGGATTGTTGATTCCGGTTGTTCTCGTCATATGACCGGAGATTCTCGTTGGTTCTCTTCCCTAGTCCGAGCCCCCGGTGATGAGTTGATCACTTTTGGGGATGCGTCTTCAGGTAGGGTCATTGCAAAAGGTACCATCTGCATTAATGAAAGTTTTATTCTTAAAGATGTTGCCTTAGTAAGTAAACTGCAATACAATCTGCTTTCTGTTTCTCAGCTTATCGATGACTCTTTCGAGGTAAGCTTCAAGAGTAATGCTTGTAGAATCCTTGATTCATCAGGAGAGTTAGTTTACGGGATTTCTAGATTTGGGAGATTCTTTCGTGCTGATTTTTCTGTTTCTTCTGGAGATTCTCTTCGGTGTTTGATTACTTCTGAGTCCCGTGATCTCTCCTTCTGGCATAGGAGACTTGGTCACATTGGTTTTGATCATTTGACCATAGTTAGCAGCCGCGATCTTATTCGTGGTTTGCCCAAACTTAAGATGGTCAAAGACTTAGTTTGCTCTCCATGCCGACATGGCAAGATGGTTATCGCTTTCATCCTTCAACCACCGTAGTGATGATCGATGCACTGTGACGACTTTTACATATGGACACCGTTGGTCCAAGTAGAGGCAACAAGCAGGAGGGAAGTGGTATGTCCTTGTCATTGTTGATGATTTTTCGAGGTATTCTTGGGTATTTTTCATGGCCTCAAAGGATGAGACTTTTTCTCATTTCAGGGGATTGGTTAGTAGGTTGTCTATTGAGCTCCCAGGTGCATTACGGGCTATACGCAGTGATAATGGCACCGAGTTCAAGAATTCCTACTTTGAGAGTTTTTGTGTGGAGTCTGGTTTAGAGCATCGCTTCTCTTCTCCCTACGCCCCTCAGCAAAATGGCATAGTAGAAAGGAAGAACAGGACCCTTGTTGAGATGGCCAGGACGATGCTAGATGAGTACAGTACTCCTAGGAAGTTTTGGGCTGAGGCTATAGCTACTACTTGTCCTGTTTCCAATCGCGTTTTCTTGAGAGCACATTTGCATCGCACTTCTTATGAGTTGAGGTATGGGCAAAAGCCCAGTGTTTCTCATTTTATCGTTTTTGGTTGCAAGTGTTTTATCTTGAAGTCTGGTAACCTAGATAAGTTTGAGTCTCGTTCTTCTGATGGTATCTTTCTGGGTTACTCGACTTCCTCTCGTAGCTATAGGGTCTGGAGTTGTGATGCGAATAGGATCATAGAGACCTGTGACGTGACCTTTGATGAGGCTAGCCCAGGTGCTAGACCTGACATTTCAGGCTCTTCTTATCCCTCCGAGACCATCTTTGTAGAGGATGAGGATGATGGAGATGATGGTGTTCCACTTGATCCAGTCTCCTCTTCACCTGAGGTGCCTCCTGTTTCCATTTCTGCACCTCAAGATGATCAGCCTTTGCCTTCAGACTCTCCTTCAGCGAGTGGCTCTGTTCCTACCTCTTCTCCTCAAGAGGTAGAGGCCACTACTGCTTCTGGTCCTCCACGACACATTCAGTGTTCTCATCCACCTGAGCAGATCATTGGTGATCTATTTGAGCGTGTTACGCGCTCAAAATCAGCTTATCTTCTTCTCGCCTTCACTCGCCTTTGTTGCCTCTTTTGAGCCAAAGGATGTTACTCATGCATTATCCGATGAATCATGGATTAATGCTATGCATGAGGAACTGGAAAACTTTGAGAGGAACAAAGTTTGGCAAGCTTGTAGAGCCCCCATCCGGTCATAATGTCATTGAGACCAAGTGGGTGTTCAAAAACAAGCAGAGTGAGGATGGGGTTGTCATTCGCAACAAGGCTAGGCTAGTTGCACAGTGGCTTCACTCAAAGTTGAGGGTCTTGACTTTGAGGAGACCTTTGCCCTCGAGCTAGACTAGAGGCGATTAGAATCTCGCTTGCATTCTCTCGCATCCCAAGGCTTTAAGCTCTATCAAATGGATGTCAAGAGTGCATTTCTCAATGGCTTCATTGAGGAAGAGGTGTATGTCAAGCAACCTCCGTGATTTGAGAACCCCAAATACCCGAACCATGTCTACAAGCTTTCCAAAGCCTTGTATGGACTTAAGCAGCCCCTAGAGCTTGGTATGAGAGGCTTAAGTCCTATCTTCTCACCATGGTTTCAAAATGGGTATAGTAGACAAAACTCTATTCATCGACACTAGGATTCTCATTTCCTTCTCGCCCGATTTATGTGGACGATATTATTTGGTGGCTCATCTCAGTCTCTTGTGTCTCATTTTTCTGAGGTGATGAGCACAGAATTTGAGATGAGTATGATGGGTGAGTTGAGCTACTTTCTTGGCTTCCAAATCAAGCAGACTCGGGAGGGTACTTTCCTGCACTAAGGTAAGTACACTCGGGACCTCCTGAGACGGTTTGATATGTCTGATGGAAAGCCCGTGATGACTCCTATGGCCACCACTGCTGTCCTCGAGCCCGATGAGGATGGTGAGCCTGCTGATCAAAAGGAGTTTCGGAGTATGATTGACTCTCTCTTGTATCTTATCGCCTCGCACGACATACACTTTATGTGTGTCTATGTGTGCTCGCCAGCTTCTCCTCGCGTCTCTCATCGCTAGGCGGTGAAGCGATCTTCAGTACCTTCGAGCTACCATTGATTATGGTATTTGGTACTCTTCTTCTTCTTGTCTATCCCTCGAGCATTTTCTCGATGCGACTTTGTCGGGTCAGAGGATAGATAGGAAGAGCACTTCGCACTTGCCAATTCATTGGCACTTCTCTTGTTTCTTGGTCTTCTAAGAAGCGAGTCCGAGTCGCATGATCCACCGCCGAGGCCGAGTATGTTGTCAGCAGCCCGATTGTTGAGCTGTGCTCTCGATAAGATCGACCTTACGGGATTTTGGGTTAGAGATAGAGAGTGTTCCACTTTTCTCGTGATAACACTTCGCTATTTGCATTGCCAAGAACCCAAAGGCAAAGACCGGACCAAGCACATTGATATTAGATATCACTTCCTTAGAGACCATATGGAGAAAGGAGACATAGTGCTTCAGCCAGGAGAGTGACCACCGGTTGGCCGATATCTTTACCAAGCCTTTGGATAGCTCTAAGTTTGTTGCCTTGAGGAGTGAGCTTGAGTTGTGTGCCCTTACGGCCTTTTTGTGAGGGGAGCCGATCAGAAATTATGTATTATATTTTATTTCAGTTTTTCCTTCCTTCTGTTTTGCTCGGGTGCTTATGGGTTTTATTTCTTAGAGTTATGAGTTCACATCACTTAGACTTGGCATGCCTTTGCATGGACCTCTCATCTTGTGCTTTAGGTTGCTATCATGCTTAATTAGTCGTTCTTCTTCTCTCTAGGTTGATTTCCTCACAGCCTTATAAGTCTAGCAGTGTTGGGCCCCCTGGTAGACAGGTCTGTGTGCACTCCTTAGTTTGGGATCTAGAGGCAGCTTCCCTATGTTAGTCGTTGGGGAAGATGAGAGCGAGTCTGAGTCAGAGTGTTCTCTACCATCTTTTCTATGCTCTATAGCTACCCAGTCATAGCTTTCTTGACTTCTTCCTCCATTCTGTGTTTCGGTTTTAATTGAGTTCTTTTCGACCTTTCTTGAGCTTAATCTTGCTAATAACTCAATTTGAACCAGATTTGTGCCTAAAATGGAATCACATGTTGAGGGGGAGTTTAAGAATCTGTCTCATGCATTGCATATAGACTTAATTTTTCATTTTATGAGCTTTGTCTATTATGCAAATGATCCATGTTTCATTTTATACACCATACTATTTTATGAAGAAAATTACTTGCTTAGATATGTCCAAGTTCATTTATCTTGTTAAGCTTACAAAAATTGAAAAATGAGCGTTAAAAGAAAAACTTGATAAAACATGTTGCGTTTACTTGTTAAGTTTCTTCTCTACGTGTTTTTGCCATGATTTGTGAAATTATGGAATTCTCTAGAGTCCCTATAGCAACTTGGGTGAATCTTGTTTGATCTATACTTGAGTCCTTCACTAGTTAATGATGAAAATGCTAAAATAAAAGTGAAGCAAAATTGACTCTTTTTGTGCGCATTAGACTCAACACCTCACATTCGCAAGACGGCTTCTCATTGCACTTGAGATGAACTTGGAATGGGTTGTGTATGACCAAGATCATTCTCTTAAGAGTTTCTCTTGAGATGATCGAATATGGCTTGAGTCAATTGCTTTAAAAAAATGAAAAAAAAACATATGTGGGTAAAGAATGTAAATAATGTCAAACATTTGCACCCCGCTATGTCTTTCAAAGATTCAAAGAAAAATCTGCATACAATAAAAAAAAAGGCTCGAAGGACCTTGTGTGCACTTCTAGATTCCCCAAAGTGTTGAGTAGGTTGAACTATAGGTTTTCCATTTGATCCTTTAAATGGCTTTGCTTCTAGTTTTGAAACTAATGACAAGTGTTGCTCATGTTCAATCATGCTAAAAATGACATGGTTTTAATTAAATCTTGCTAGCAAAATGTTTATTTGCACTTGGACATGCTTTAGCTTAGTCTATTTTTGCCATAACTTAGCTTGGTGTCATAACTTGTCTTATTGGTCACTTGGATAATCTTCAAAGCTCCTTTAGGTTGCATTACTTGCATAAAAACAACAAAAAAAAGGAGAGAAAAGAAAATACCATCTTGATGCCTATATTGCCAAAAGGGGGAGAAATCATAGAAAAGGCATCATTTTGCATCTTGATTCATATGATCTTTGTTAATCCTTGCTATCTTTCATAGATCATAAGCATTTCTAGTTGCCAACTTGGTCATGTTCTTGATTTCCATTTCTTTGATCAAGTTTGGCTTTGCATACAAATTGCTTTTTTCTTTCTTCTTCAAACTCAAAACTTATGCCTTTTCATGTGTCTGTCAATATACTCATCAAGGGGGAGATTGAAAGACCATGTGGAGGTCTATCCTTGTGTGTGATGAGTAATTGACAAGAGTTGAGCTTGGTTTGATTTGAAATTGTGTTTGATTTGAATTGGATTTCGATTTGAAGCAATTTGAGTGTTGGTTGGTTTTCCTAGTGCTACTGGCCTGGGGGCGGTAGCACCAGACCATTGAGTGAAATTATGAGCGATTAATGATTTTAGGATAATCATTGAATATCTTCGTGGGCATTCCTATGTGAAGGTTTTTCCTTGTCTTTGATGATTGCAGGGCGACGGTGTTAGGTCATGGTGAGGCGGAGGATGACCGGGACTAGGCGAGGAGCGTCGGAGGTCCAGACGGTTGGGAGATCGCCGGAAGATGATTGGAGACGGAGTTCGGGCAAGCCAAGAAGACAAGGAAAGGAGATGATGCTAGCTAGATGCCACGTGGATCAATGAGGGCCGTTGGATTGCGGTCTAGTTGATAGGTTAGCGGGTCTAGGTAGTATGCTTTGAAAACCGTGCAAGAAAACCCGGTATGTATGTGGGTTTTGGGTTAGCCCTTGCATGGCTGTGTGAGTGGGCAAATCCTAGCCCTTAGATGAGTGTCCTAGGGTTGAGGGACTCATCCAAGGGTGGTAGGTGGCCCAAGAGTAGTATAAATAGGGGGGGAGGAGGTGGCCTCCTCCCCTTGAAGGTTTTGAGTTGCTCCTTTGAGCTTTGCCCACATGAAGTGAGGCTGTGTAAACCTTCCCACCAGAAATACAAAGAAATTTCTTTACATTATTGTGAATTTACATTCCGCATTTACATTATGTCTTTACTTTACGCAATTTAAATTCAGCATTTACGTTACGCATTTACTTTCCCGCAATTTACATTCATGCAATTTGGATTTACCTCCCCTCCTTCTAAATGCTGATCTTGGATGTTTTGGGTGCGTTCATATGGGTTTACATCTCTTTTTCACTCTTTGATTGAGTAGAGATCATCTTTTTTTTCAAGTTCTAACTCTGTCCAGAACTTGTTCTTCGTACAGCAGTTAGTTTTTGATTTTTATAAAAATCTAGAAAAATCCTTTTTGAGTGATTCTTATTGGAGCTTTTGCGGAACTCCTTGATACATATGTAGAAAAATTTTGGAGTTCACTTGTTGCACCGCTTGGGCGCCATGAGGTGAAAACCAAGTCCCAAATTTTCTGCTTGAAGTTCCTGACTGTCTGTGTTCATAGATTTATGATGATTTTTCTACATAGCTTTTTGATCTGAAATTTGGTAGAGAGCTTCACGACTCTTCTGCTCATAGAGAGAAAAATTTTCATAATTTTGTGAGCAGCAAAAACCCACCAACCTCCTGTTCAAATTAAAGACAGCTTCTGGAAATATCTGCTTTTGCTTTTCTAAAAGAGACTTTTGTGTCTTGGCTTGATCTCTTTTAGAAAAGTAGTATTTGAATTGATTCCTTTTTATTTTGGACACTTGACAACCAGGATTGTGATTGATAATCCCTCACATATTTTATGGATCTCATCCATGTAAGCTAGGGATACACATAGTTGTCTAGTCGTTCCGGTTTTTGCGGGTTTTGCGAATTTGAGGAGCACCGGTTTTCTTTGCGCGATCTTTTCAAGATTTTAGTTGGAGTATTCAGGGGGAAGATTTATTTGCGACCATTCACCCCCCCTCTGTTCGCCATCTCGATCCTTCACCATGAATCTATATCGACATACTCCTATCCGTAAAAAATATCTAAATTCGCTAAATCTATCCGTAACAAATCAATTTACCTAGATCTAAAACTATTTCTAATATACCATCATTTACTGCTAAAAAAAGTAAACAACAGAAATTTACCTCCAAATAGTCGCGCAGAATCCCTCCCTCTTCCTCTTTTTCTCTCCTCTTCCCCCTCTTCCTCTTCCTCTCTCTCTCTCTCTCTTCTCAAATTCCCGAGCGCACAAATGGCTATAGTGCCGGGTGACAGTCTTTTATAAACGTCCCTATCGCCCTTTGGTCGGGCGACAGGCTCGCGCGCTACCACCATTGGCGATTACTCTGTCGCCATTTCATCTGGCATGTGGGTCGCTTTTTGCCGCCATTTCATCGGGCGACAGGAGGCTGGGGGTGACGTGGCCTCCTGTCGCCTGTTTATTTTGCTATTTAGGCCCCTGTTGCTCATCTAACGGGCGACAGGGGTATATTTCTATAATTTTTTTTCGATGGTATATTTTTGAATTTTTGAATAAAAAATGTATTATTTAAAAAAAATTCTGAATTTATCCCCAGCTTTCATTTGTCTAGGTGTGTTAAGGAGGCATTTTTGAGTGAGTATACACATACGTTTTGCTGTTAATCGAAAAAAAGAAGAAAAAAAACTAAAAAGAAAAGGAACGAAAACGAACGTCGATCGCAGGTTCGAAACCACTCGGACATATCAGCGCTTTCCATCTGCTGTCAGATCATAAATTTTATAATCCAAACGCGACTCCTAGCAAACCTCTGCATCCAGCGATTCATTCTCCTTGTAAATTGTACCGCTTGGTGTTGCATTAGAAGCAGTAGTTTTCGCTTGTGATGAACTGCTCGTAGCACACACCTCGACACTTTCCGAGCAACAAATTAATCATGTACAGAATATATTTTCCATTGTGCGGTGAGAATTTTGCTAATCTTCGTATGCGGGAATACTAGTGGGTTGTAAATTGTAAATCAGCAACTCCTTGGTCCCTTACTAAAAGGCCTATGGCCCAAGTTACCATAAACTTAGACGACCGAGGGACGTAAAGAAAGCCAGTCACCATCATATTGGGCCTTCGCACATTGGGCTTAGATAAGAAATGGTGAGAACTGAGAAGTCTGTTCTTTCTTAGGCTGTTTGGAGGCTTCTCTGGCTCCTTAACCCGCGGAGTGTTGTACTGTTGATTAATAAAGCCTGCCTTCCTCTCAAAAAGAAAAGAAAAGAAACAAAGGACATTTCTGTTGAAGTATTCATCGCGTTGCCAACCATACGTACACAAAAATGTAAGTAGATAAAAGATCATATGGACTAGTGATCATATGGGCGTTTAGGTAAGAGTCCATATACCATAATATCGCAATATTCCCCTGGATACTTCATCAGTATCATGCTCATGCCTCATTAAAAACAACTTCCTAAAACTCAGTGGAAAAAAATCAGCGAGGAGAGAAGTGTATAGCTCACGTCTTTCCATTGCATGTGTTGCCACCTTAAAAACCTTTAATTGGGAAAACTCATTAGGACAAAACTCAATTAAGGGAAAACACACTACTACAGAACCGACCTTTGCTACCGGTCCATCAAGACGACGGTTGATTTAACCGGACCGATAGTTAGATCGATCCTGCTCAACGGCCACAGCTGCGGGGAGGCGATTAGTACGGTTGAAGACACGATCGAGATCGATGAGATCATCGACAGTTCTTGTCACGAACCAGTACTATTTAGTGGGTGCTAATAGTACCGGTTAAGTGATACTAATCTGCATCGATGATCTCATCAAGACGGTTCGTGTCTTCAACCGATCGAGCCCCAATGTAAACTTCTTTCTCCTCCCGCTCTCCGCTGCACCCAGATCATTCCAGTGCGCGAAAAGAACAGTGGAGCTTCGGCCAAGAGCTTGAAGGGAGGGGAGGTGGTGCCCAAAATTTCAAAATTTTGGTAATTTTACTCACAACCAAGGTAGTTAAGGTTAGTAATATCATTCCTCACTTCATTTGGTGTTAAATGGAGCCTATTTTTTGCTTGAATTATGAAGAAAATTTGATCTTTTCCCATGATTGATCAAAGATTATGAATGTAGAGGAGGTGCTGCCCAAATTTCAAAATTTTGATCATTTTACTGCAACCAAGGTAACTAAGGTTAGTAACATCATTCCTCACATCATTTGGTGTTAAATGGAGCCTCTTTTTTGCTTGAATTATGAAAAAAATTTGATCTTTTCCCATGATTGATGAAAGATTAATATGATCTAGCTTAAATTTAGGTTTTAGTTCCATCGATCGATGAAGGATGAGGTTTGGTTGTACGTAGTTGGGGGGAGAATGGTGCATGGAAATCATGGAGTTTGGGATCTTCAAATGGTAATGGTTATGTGGAAAAGAAGAAATTTAAATTCATTTGCTAATTAAAATAATATCGAAATATAAATGGCTTTATAGAAAATATAAAATGAGTTCAATATTTGAGAAAAGTTTTCAAAAATACTTTGGAATATTTTAAACTTAGAAAATTACTCCTAGTATAATTTTGGTTTTAATTTCCATCAAGAAATTATTTTTGAAAACATCATTAATTAAGTGCTAGAGATTTAGAAAAAATAAAAATAAATGATTGAATAATAATTTAGAAATTTTTAGGGTGTTACAATTTCAACAGAATTTGCAAACAAAGTCATCGTGAATTTTGTTCGTAATTTTGAATCCGGACTCGATCGACCAATTCTTTTTGTAGGTTGCAAAAACTTGTTGTGTGGGTTTATATTTTGCTTGGATTATTATTTAGCTCGGATTGAAGGTGTGGATCTAGCTAATATTTAGGTTTTGGTTCAACAATTCATTATTGAAAAATGAGCTAACAGCTTATCTTGATGTAACATAATGTAGATGGACCGGCGATGGATGTACATGGATCGACACTCCCGGAGTTCTTGCGTGGTTTGCAAGATTTTCTTCGTAAGGGTGATGCACACACGACGTCGGGCTACATATCTTTGTCCATGCATAGATCGCAAGAATGAGAAGGAGTGGCCAAAATCCAGCCACCTTCACTTTCATTTGCTCACAAGAGGTTTCATGTCAAACTATACCTTTGGACCAAGCACGGTGAAGAAGAGATTATACAGAAGACGGTGAAGAAGAAGAGGCGGACAACAATATCCCGGACATTTGGTCAACACGGTTCTTTCAAGATGCATTGGGGAGTGTGGTGATGATGACCTAGACCAGATTTGCGTGATGGAGAGGAGAATACATCGATGAAAGACATTACGAAAAGTTCCAATACTTATGGGAGGACCACGGAACATCGTTGTACCCAAACCGTCGACAGGGCCATAAAAAGTTGCGTACCACACTAGAATCGATGCAATGGAAGGCGACCAATGGATTGTCCGATAAGGGATTCGACGAGTTGTTATGCCTCATAAAGAAGTTACTTCCAGAGGGAAACACACCGCCGAAACTACATACGATGCCAAACAAGTTATCCGCCTTTGGGGTTGGAGGCTGAAGATACATGCATGCCGTAATGATTGTATCCTTTATCGCAATGAGTATGAGGATTCGGAAGCTTGTCCGGTGTGCAAAACTTCGCGGTATAAGACCAGCGTGATGACCTGTGAGGTAGAGGGCGGCAGAAGAAGAGACCTCTGCTAAGGTGGTGTGGTATTTCCTGTAATCCCCTTTTGAAGCGTTTATTTGCGAACAAAGCGCATGCCCGATGATGATACCGCACAAGGAAGACCGTAAGGACGACGGAAGGCTAAGGCACGCGGTCGATGGCTCCCAAAGGAGGAAAGTCGATAGAACATACCCGGACTTTCTTTGAGGATGCAAGGAACATAAGGTTTGGGTTGAGTACGGATGGGATGAACCTGCTCGGCGATATGAGTAGCGATACAAAGACTTGGTCCGTGACTCTATGTATCTACAACCTTCCTCCTTGGTCGTGTATGAAGCGGAAGTACATTATGATGCCATTGCTTATCCAAGGCCCAAGCAACCTCGAAACGACATTGATGTGTACCTCAAACCGTTGGTTGAAGATCTCATAACACTGTGGAACGATGGTGTACGTGTATGGGATGAGTACAAAAGAGAGCACTTCACTCTACGTGCATTGCTATTCGTAACCATCAACGACTAGCCTGCACTTGGTAATCTATCGGGCCTATCTATCAAAGGATATAAAGCCTGCATCCACTGCTTAGAGGATACGGACAGCAAGTACCTAAAAAACTCTCGAGAGGTTGTGTACATGGGCCACCGTAGGTTCCTCCATATGAAGGACTCACACGGAGGAAGGGTGAGAATTTTGATGGGATGAAGAGAACGTAAGAAGCCCATGCATCGCAGATGGGACGCTTGTATTTTCTTTGGTAAAGGATCTGAAAGTAGTATTTGGAAAAGGTCTCGTAGCAAACCCGTCTCCCTCTGAACAAGGTCACACGAAGGCCATTTGGAAGAAAAAATCAATATTTTGGGACTTACCTTCATCGAAAGATTTAGAGGTCCGCCACTCATCGGACTTCATGCATATCACGAAGAATGTCTCGTGAACCTACTAGGTTTCCTAGATATGTACAGTAAGTCAAAAGATACACTTCAAGCAACGAAAGGACCATAGCTATTGGGACTCAGGAACGACCTTCATCCGGAAAAGAGAGAGAAAGGACAACATTACCTCCACCCCGCGAGCTACACTCTGAGCAAGGAAGAGAAAAAAAACATGATTAAGTTATTGAACAGTGTGAAGGTCCCTTCTGGATACTCCTCGAACATAAGGAGACTCATAAACATGAAAGAGAATAAAATCGCATACATAAAATCCTATGATTGTCATGTGTTGATGACACTGATTTCCCGATGGCGGGCGAGGTATTACGCAGATTGGGTACGAGGGACAATCATAAAGTCGTGTTCGTTCTTCAACGCGGTATCGCAGAAGGTCATCGAGCGAATAAGGTATCTAGTCCGCATGATGACATGGTCAATAGTCCAGTTAGCCTTGAGATGATCTTCCCTCCATCCTTCTTTGATATTATGGTCCATCTCATGGTCCACATTGTTAAAAGATAGAAATTCTCGGACTGTGTTCCTCGACAATATGTTCCCTTTCGAGAGGTACATGGGTATCCTAAAGAAGTATGTTCAGAATCGGTCTCGCCTGTAAGGTTTTATTGCAGGTGTCAAGACAGAGGAGGTGATCGAGTTTTGTGTTAGTTACATGGATGATCTGAACGATTGGCGCCCCTCAGATCACGCCATGAGGGGAGGCTACGGAAAAGGGACTTTAGGGAGAAAAGAGTCCTATAGCGACGATCTACTTGCATTTAAACAAGCACATTTCACGGTATTGAAACAAGCAACTCAGAGTGGGTTCAGATATCTATGATCACGAGATGAGTCTACGCGCCCAATACCCAGAGAAGTCGATAAGTGGATCACGAAGGAGCAAATGGATCATTTCGGTAGCTTGGTTACAAAAGCAAGCTGTTGGGCAAGGAGCATGACGATGAACAATTGAAACTCTTGGCTCGAGGACCGCCCACAACAATCATATCATTTCAAGGGTATGAGATAAATGGGTACACATTTTACACGACAACTCAGATAGCAAGAGCACCAACCAAAAAAAGCAAGGCGTCCAGATAGATGCCTTGGACAAAATGGAAAGATGGACACGCATTATGGTTTCATAGAGGAGATCCGGGAGCTAGAGTATGAGGTCAGCAGAGCACGATGAGGCGGCGAGGTAACAATCACCACGTTCATGATTGTCGGTTCCACTACCATGCTAAGCCAACATCCCGACCCGCTCATGATTGTACCATGCTTTCAGATCGGTCAACCAGCAGTAATCACGCCAACAAGGTCCTCAAGATCTGAAGAACATGCTTTGGAACGATGTGAAGGAGACATTCACCTTCCCCAAGGGACCGAAGAGAAGGTGAAGAGTTACACTCTCAAGAAGATGGCGGTCGATTCCGGACTTATAAAAAGAAGTGAACACGGAGTATATCAAGAAGAATCGAACGCCTCGACTTCAACAAGCACCCAAAGTTGCAAGATCACTCGATGCGTTTGTGAACTACAAGACTTTGGACGAAGGTCAAAGTTTGAGGAGAAGAATAAGGTGAATGCACGAAGAAGAATTATCACCACCGACTCGCCCGGTGGTTATCGCCATGCAATACCAAAATGGGAGAAGAGGAACAGGACACGCTAGCGAAGGGCATCGCACCCATAACAAATGATTGGTCCGACAGAGCAAAGCATTGGTTCTATGCTCACGGTGGCGCCCTTGATGATAACGGCAATCTGTGGTTTGGGGAGGTGCTAAGAGATGTGGCCAGAAGGCTTGTACGGTCCATCGAGGAGTCATCCAAGGGTAGCTTTGTGCCAAACAGGGAGAACGATGAGCTAACAAGGGCCTTGCAAAATCCAGAGCACCCTGGACGTACATGAGGCATCGGCGTTGTCCCGTGGAAGGTTGGTTTCGCCAGACGCCGAGACCTATAGGAGTCGAGGCGAGGAGCAAGGCTCGACAGACACAATGACTTAGTGCGCTTGAAGAACGCTGAATCAAACAAATGAGAGAATGCAAGAAGAGATCCGAAGAGAGGTGCGGCTAGCCTTGAGCCAACAACATGAGGCGGCCAAGAACCTCCAAGTAATCCGGACATCATCGGCCCCTCGGCGCGGAAGCAATTGAAGCTTCCTGAAATTTGCAGCGGACTTGGACAAGTATCCGTGAGCGACATCAGCAATGGACACCTTGTGAGCTGCATATCCAAGCGCGAACCTTACCTTCAAGGCGGCCGATGGTATGGCTCACCCATTAGAGCCGGGCAGCTTATCCATGGCCAACAGATACCGTTAGGATACTCCAAGGTCTCGGTGGAGGAGGTCTCGCCTGTGGTACGAGGACCTTGACCTCGAAATTCCTGGAGGTGACGGAACTACGAAGCTAGGAGAGGCAGTACACACTTTCATCCTGTGGCGCAAACGGTACATAATTTTTCGAGATAACATGGACGTTGTAAGTTCAAGGTAGCCCTTGTATGATTTTGGTGATTAATGACAAACATAGTTATTGACAATGTGCTTAATGACAAACCTCTAATATGCTTATTGATATGAGACTAATATGTTCATTGTGAAGATTATTTTAGTCTCATCTTATTTAAAGGAAATCATATATGAAAAGAATGAGTATGCAACTTTGAGGTATGTGCTCAGTATTCCACTCTCATTTATTAGTGCATTTGTCATATGCAAGCACATGCTAATAGTTTTGCATTTATGCCATTCATATCATGTCATATTCATTTGGGCATAAACATTACCGTGACTGCTCATATTTTGCTCTTGGGATCATGTTCTTATTTAGTTCTTTAGTGATTTCCAAGTTGGCTCTTAAAATAATGATTTTTTGCTGTATGACGGACGGACTTTAGATACTCTTATCTTAGTCCAGCGCTAACTTGAATCTCTTGGTTGAACTTTTATTTGCCCATCTATGACGGACCAAATAATTTGGTCCGCATACACTATACTTTGACAAACCAAAGTCTTCCGACTTTATGTATGACGGACTAAATTTTTAGTCCGGCGTGAACGTGGTTTTCTTGTCTTTGGATCTTTGATCCTATATGACTATTCTTTAGTGATTCTTTGGTTGCTTCTTTATAGACTTCACCATGCTTGATCATATTTGTGCATATAAGCTCACCATGAATGTTTCTATCATGCACAACCTTTGTGGAGTCTAATTTGGTTTAAATATCTTTGTTTCGATGTTGATCCATGTATCTAAGTGTGTTTAATTCATTGGATCAATATATCTTCATGCCTTGATTTTAAAGAGAGCTTATGATGGGTATTTGATAACTTGTGTTTTAGTGATTGAATTTGATTGTGATCAATTTGGATTTGGATGTTTGACACTTTTTCGGAAGTCCTTTCATGGGGAACAGACCGGTTTTAGTGCTTAGAATATGCACTGGATCATCCACTCAATCTAACAGCAAGTTTCCTTTTGAGCCGGACCAAACGCTCTAAAACTCCCATGTATGACGGACCTAAAATTCGGTCCGGCATACATGTATGACGGACCAAAATTCGGTCCGTCATACACATGCTTTTGACAGTGTTTCGTATTTTGCATTTTTGAAGGCCTTCCTGTGCTTGAAAAAATAAAGTGTCTACATGAAAGTTGTAGAGAATTTCGAGACGAATCTTTTTCATGTTGACAACTTTTTCATTTGAGTAACCGAAAAAATTATAAAAATTCAGGAAGTGGACTGAATTTCTGTGTGTGTATGACAGACCAAATTTTCGGTCCGTCATACACAGGCTTTTGACAGGGTCTTAATGTTTTGCATTTTTTAGGGTCTTCCCGAGCTCAGAAAAATAAAGTTTATATATGAAAGTTGTAGAGAATTCCGAGACGAATCTTTTTCATGTTGACAACTTTCTCATTTGAGCTACAGAAAAATTCATAAAAATTCTTGAAGTTAGCTGCTGTGTTGTGAAGGAAATATTTATGCTCTTTAGAGTTGGAATGGTAAATATTTTTCAATGCACATGTCCTCCTCATTCATATTCATTCATGTGCACATTATTAAGAAGATAGAGATTAATTGAGTAATTTAAATTGATTTGCCTTGCAATTAATTTAAATAACTCTTGGTGTTATTCTCACTAAGTGTATGAATCAAATGCATATACATCTTGGTGCACTTATTAGGAGCATTCTTCTGTCAAGTGTTTCATATATGTTAAGTTTCATTATCAAACACTTGTTGAGCTTAAAATTTTATGATTATCAAGCATATCCATGCAAATCTATTGAGCTTTTTGGGACTAATGCCTTTCTTGAGATGCTTTGAAGAGAATTAGGTCCTAAGAGCATGTGTGATGACCAAAGTGTGATAAAATGTTGATTGTTAAGTCAAGATCAACTAGATGAGGATTCACCAAGAGCTGAGGACGAGTCAAGATCGATTTGATGAGAGGATCATTGGGAGGATGATCGAATCAAAGTCGATAGGACGGAAGAGCCTCATGAGGTGATCAAGTCAAGGTTGACAAGACGAAGACTTCAACAATTATGACGGTCATCATGCACAACACATCAAGTAAAAAGCATGAAGCTTAGAAGTGAACCTAAAGATGCTCAAGGCTAAGGTATGGCTAGTATAGGACTAAGGATGTTTCCTAGTCTTTCACCGGTCTTGGTGTTGGAGAAAAGACCGAATTGATAGGATAGTTGCCGTACTATCAAGAGGAGTCCGGATTGATTTTGATTGGACCGTTTCCAAGCTCTTGAGTGATGCACATTGAGTCTTCTTACCCCTAAGTGAGCCTAGTGAGGTGTCTTTGGGTGTTAGAAGTGTTTAGTAAAAGAGAGAAGTTAGTGCTGTCCAAAAATGTGAGGTTTTGGCTGTCTTTTATTTCCTTGTGAATTATGCACTCATCCTTTGGGATCTGGGTGCTGAGGCCTTGCTAGATGGATAGCCCTTGTTCTTAGCTTTCTAAAGAGTCCAAGATCACCCAATTCCGAGTTCGGACGAGAAAGTTATCGCCGTTTTGTGCAGGCTGTAGATGCTGTGACGGACCAAAAATTAGGTCCGTCATACATGGGCTTTCGCATAGGATCAGTCCGTGGCAAATGTAAACTTTTCTGGTACTGTTCCCAACGGCTAGTTTTGGGTTCAAACGGCTAGTTTTGGGTGTGTTGGGTATTTATACCCCCTCCAGACTGCTGAGAACCAATTTTTGGCAACCCATTCATTATCTTTGAGCTGAAGGTGTGTGAGAGGAACTCCTATGTGTTAGAGTGTCCAAGACACTAATCTCTTGAGTGTGATTAAGAGAATCCTAAGTGAGATTAGTGTGTGATCAAGAGTGTTCTGTGTGCATCTCTCTTGAGCTTGATCCGTGTGATTAAATAAGCTTCGGCTTGTTGCTCTTGGTGCTTAACAACACCTAGACGGCGTGGAAGGCGTTGAGTACCGGTGATCTTCTCAGCTTAAGATTGTGAGAAGGCCGGGTGTGCAAGATGTGTTAGCAAGACAAGAGACAGGCCTGAGGAAGGTCTATCTACTCTTGGAGCTAGCAGCTTGTAAGAGGTTGGGGCTCACCTCACCGCTGTGGTGGAAGAGTCACCCGAGTGGAGACGAGGCAAAGTGCTCGAGAGGGAGCCGGTCTTTGTGAGGAGCAAGGACTTGCCTCAACGTGGAGTAGGAGCGTGGCTCCGAACCACGGGATAAAAATCCTTGTGTCACTTGTGGTATTTCTTGTCTCCTTATGCATTGCTTTACTGTATGATTATCTTTTGTGCATAGTATGCTCTGTATGTGAATGTGAGCTCACTGCTAGTTGTGCCTTAGTCATGTGTTGACTTGTGAGAGCCAACTAGTTTATCTTGAGCTATTCATTTGTTGACATTTACATTCCTAAAATTAAAGTGCTTGCTGGTCACTCTAGAACTGCATACCTTGATTTAGTTAATTCTTGTTCTATTGTGCTTGTCTAGTTTGCCATCATCTAGGATAATCACTTGTGTTCGAATATCATTTTCTAGCTTCCGCATTTCATTAAGATTTGGACACAAGTATAAAATTGATTAGAAAGTAAAATTTAAAGAAGCCCAATTCACCCCCCCTCTTGGGCATCCGATTCCTTACAAGTGGTATCAGAGCTAGGGCTCTCACTACATAGACTTCACCGTCTTGAGAGTGGTCGGATGACCATGGAGGATTTTAAGCACCTAGGTGATGCACCTTTATTTGATAGCATGAACTACAATCATTGGAAAATTCGCATGTCATGCTATCTTCAAGCTATGGATTATCGTGTGTGGCAGATTGTAGATGTAGGTTTTTCTCCTCCAAAGAACTCCAAGGTTCTAACCGTTGAGGATGAGAAAAACTTGCATCTCAACGCTCTTGCTACTGATGTTTTGTTTAGCGCTTTGAGCGTAGATGAGCAAAAGAAAGTAAGCCACCTTGCAAACGCTCATGATGTGTGGATGCAAATTCATAGAAATCAAAACAAGTCCAGTGATCAAGAAGATGCAATTCAAGAATGGACTTCAAGTGATGATTTCTGCACATCAAGCTCGGATGATGATGAGTGCTCTCCATCTCCCACTTCACCTCATTGCTTCACGGCTGAAGGTAATAATGAGGTAGTTATCAATGAGCCCTCCCATAATGATTTAATACGTATGATTGGTAGGCTCCATGATTCCCTTGAGAAGGAGATAAGGAAATCATATGACTGGTCTCAAAAGTTCAATTTGCTTCGAAAGTCATATGATGGCTTAAAGGAAGATCATGAAAATCTCCTCCTCAAGAGTGTTAATGCTAGCAAGGTGGATGTAGGTTTAAGCTGCACTATTCTAGATGATTTGCCTTGTTTAAATGTCATTCCATCCACATCATCTAGAAATAACATATCCACTTCTTGTGATGATTCACTTGACATACCATACTGCTCTAGTGCTAAGGTGGATACTTACATTACTTGTGATCCATTAGATGATGTGTCCTGTTTAGGTTCCACTTCTAATACTTCATCTAACAATAATAGCTCCACCTTATATGATGAATTAACTGATGAAATTGCTGGCATTAGTGCAAATGCTTCCATTTCAAATATGTCTTGTAATGAAATGAATAATGCGCCTAATCGCTCTAACTTAATGACTCCAATTTCCTCTAGTATTTGCTATACTAACCTTGTTGCAGAGGAAAACAAAGAGCTCAAGGCTCAAGTGCTCAAATTGAAGAGTGACTTGGAGAAATGTTACAGTGGGAAAGCCAACCTAAATGCCATCTTGGGCAACCAAAAATCTGAGAAGGATAAGAAGGGTCTTGGTTTCATCCCTAAGAAGAGCAATCACAAAACAAGACACTCCAAGTCCATTAAGAGCAAAGGAAGTTGCCCCAAGCCCCAAGCCGATAAGAAGAAGATCATTCGGTGCTTTGGATGCAACAAGTCAGGGCACATCGCCTCTAAGTGTCCTAACAACATGGAAATCAAGAACACATCCATCAAGAGGCAAATCGTCAAAGAGCAAGTCAAGAAAAAGAGAGCTTCAAATCCAACTTGCTACAATTGCCGAGAAAAAGGGCACATTGGTAAAGAGTGTCCTTATGGTAAAACTCCTAAACCCATCCTTGTCGATGATCATTATATGCTTAGGAGAGATAAATATGGCAATTTGTTTGCTAAAAATGTTAGCCCAACCAAAAATAATGTCAAGGCTATTTGGGTGGCAAAACATATAATTCATGACAATTCTCTTGGGAGCAAGGGACACCTTGGGTAAGAAAGAAAGCGGGAGTTTACCCAAGGATGGTGGTAGGATAAGCCCCAAGGTGAATTTTGTCAAGAAAGGTGTGCTTTGCCTCCTTACTAGAAATTCAAAACCCATGGCTAACCAACTTACTAAGTGCCCCAAAATGAATTCCAAAAGTAGTAAGTCTTGCTATTCTCATATTGATACTAAGAACAAGACATCTACTCGGGCACCCAAATACATTATGACTAACACTCATGGACCCAACAAGAATTGGGTACCCAAATGTGCTTAAAGTGCTTAATAGGTTTTGAAGAGGCATTGAAGGACTTGGCACGTGCATAAAAGAGGTGGAGTCACCACCAACCAGTTATGGCCAAGCATGAGGATATTCAACTCACCATCACGAACCAATGTCACTTCGGTAACAATTTAAATTCAAGCACTTTACCTTGTGTAGGCAACTACATTACTGCTTCTAGCCTTGTGTAGGTTAAGATGCATTAGTATAAGATAATAAAAATCAGTTTAATTGCTTGTTGTGAGTACTTGCTCTCGCCTCTTACCTATTCTCTTATTGCAATCTTGAGCAAGTTGAACTGTGGCACATTTAGGGGGAGTGCTAAGTCATATTCATGTGTATCACATCCCTACATGTGCCCATATTTATATAAGTGCTAATATATATTTTCAAAATCAAGCCATTTAGCCAAAAGTCAAAAATTTGTATACTATGAGTATTCTTGTGAAAAATTAATTGCAAAATGTATACAAATGTATTTGAAACGGTTTTCAAAAGTTTTGGCTTCACAAAATCTATTTTGAAAAGAAAATGAGTTTTTATGATCAAAATCTAGTTACTAGTATCTTGTTTTGGATTTAAACTTCTAATTTTCATAGAATTAAATGTAAAATTATTTTGAAAGTAATTCCAAAACGAAAATCCTAGAGTTGGTCATTCTTAACAATTCTTGTATTCAAAAGATTTTCAAAAGACCAACATAGCAAAAGATATTTGATTTTGAAACTCATTAAAAACTATAATTAACCCATAATGGTTATATTATTGCACTTAGTGAGTTTATCTGTTTGGACCGGATTCTTAGCCATATCTTGGTTCAAAATAGTACTTCAAACTCATACATATTAATTCCAATCAAATATCTTCTCATTTGCTTCATTTGATACTTTTTGGATTGATGTTGAAAGCATATGCATGCATATCCTTCATATGAGCCTTTTAGTCAAAAAGTTAAAAATGTATTCAAAAAGGTCAATAGTTGTGAAAATCTTTATAAAATTCTTAAATATGTATTTCAAATGTTTTACAATACTTTCGGAGTAAAAATTCCTATTTTAGAAACAAAATACCAAATTTGGCCTCAAATGGATCTTATATGATCTTATTTTTGAATTAAATGAAATATTTTCATAAGTTAAAATCTATTAAGTTTTTAAAAAGTGATCAATACAAAACTCGTAGGGTTGGTCATTTTGAGTATTTCTTTAGTTCAAAGTTTTTCCAAACGACCAACCGCTCAAAAGTTATAACCTTTTGAATTTGGCCAAAATTCTTCATTTGACCCAAAATGACCCATTCTTACATATTGTGGGTTTTGATATTTGAGATGGATTTATTTATGTTTCTCAGCTTGAAATAGTATTTCCAACTTATCTAAAGCCATAGAAGTGCATATTTTCATTCAAAACTCATTTGGTTGCCATTTTGAGGAATTGGTGAAAATTCTAATCCTCTATGTGTTTCAAATGCAAATTTCACCATATTTCTCAAAGTAAAATTGATTTATTGAAAATTTTTGTTGAAAACCTTCTCTTGCATCCTAAGTTCAGATCTGGAAATTCCCAAATTTAGTTGAACTTGTTTGCAAGAATGTTGACTTCTTTTGACTTTGTGTCAAAATCAAACCTCCAATGCACATTTTGATCTAAGTTTTGATTGGAGGGTGATATTTGAGAAATTCTTTTGGAGAAGTCTCTTAGATGTCCATGGAATATTTCTGCAAAATCTCATGTCTATTGGACTTCATTTGATCAAGATTTGACCCAAATTCAAAATATTCAGTTTGCTGAAATTCCAGATTTAGGCTGATTGTGGGGCTGTTTTGTGGTTTTGTTTCTCCAAATGGGTTCATAATCAGAGGAAAGTCTTATGACATGTTTTGATCCTCTATAGTTGGACTTCATTGTTTAATTTTTTCAAAATTTATAAACCTTATTTGAACCTTCTTCCAGCCCTGTCAAAAGGCTTAAATGGAATGTCAAAACTGAATTTTTCAGCACATTGCCTTTGTTGAAATCTTGGCTACCTTTAAGATGATTTGAGTATTTCCTTGTGATGAAAACTAAGGTAACTCAATTTATTGCTCCATGATTCATCTAAAATTATTTGGGAGCTCACTTACTGTTGTTTTCATCCTCAGGACCATTTTAATGCAAGATTTCTTTTCCCGAAATCTTCAGTTCAGCATTACTATTTTCCAGTTTTCGAGGTTTTTCTTTGCTCAAATGATTTTTCGGCCTTCACAGCCCTCGAAGAGAATTTCTAGATAGATCTTTTCTGCGTTGATGATTTTCGCATTTGAGTAATGGTTTAAAAGCTATAATCGATTTTGGGCTGTCTATATCCATATGGGTTCATAATCTGAGAAAATCATTGTAATGAGCTTTGATACTTCATAGTTGATCTTAATGAGTAAATTCTCTCATGACTTGTGGACCATGGTTGAACTTTATGTAGCAATTGCTTTTGAAGCTTAAGGTCTAAAATGTGAATTTTTCAGCTTGATGCAACCGTGACTTCTTGCATATCATTTGATTTGGTTGCATTATTGGAAAGCCTTTCGAGATGAATATGAGGATGCATATAAATAGTAGCTCTACAATTTACTTAATATCCATCGCAGAAAATTCACTTGAGTTTCTCATTCGATCGAAAGTGTTCGTGTGTATGTCTCTTGGAGTTGGTATCATTTCTTAAATCTTTGGCTCCAAGTGTTCCTTCTTAATCTTATTGATTTTATCCAATAAAGGAGATTATTTTCATTGTAAGTTCAAGAGCTTGTTTGTTTACTCGAGCTTTTTCTTTTGCTCTTACTTACAAAAAGACATCAAATTTGTTTTATTCAATCTTTGTCTTTTCTTGCAAGTGTAATTTTATTGCCTTGATCCACCATCTTCTGATTGCAATATTTTTTAAAGTGGTTTCAAGTAGGAGCATGCCTTCCTTGCAAGTGGTTTTTCAATCTGCATCATACAATGCATCTAGCTTATTCATTTGCCATACAACCCACTTTGTTCTTAAAGTCATATCTTACAAGTGGTGTTATCTCTTTTTAGTCTCTCAAACTTACAAGCACTTACAAATAGTATCAAGTAGGAAGATATTTGTTTCCGAAAATCGGTTGTTTGTCTACTCATGTGCAGGGGATCGAAGGAGGATCAATGTCGACGGCAGGATGAAGGATATAGATGGGATCTATAGTCCGAGGGATCGAAGGCCGTGCGAAATGATCGAATTCGGTTCAAGCATGTGGTGGGTGAGAATCGACAAAGGGGCGTATTCTTTCTCATAACCATATCGTAAATGCCTATGCATTAACTTGTGAGGACTTGATTATTTATGAATTCCTTTTCCCTTACAAGTGCTTTACAAATGGTATATATATGACAAGTGGTATTCTTCTATACAAATTGCTTATGTGTTATCTAACATTTCTTATGTGAGTTAATAGATGCTTCATTTTGATATAGATGACACACCATATTGAGGTACCCACTTGCCCATTACTTTTAGAGATCATGAGCTTGTACTTCAGCTATATCTTGTGTCTCATGATCATGATATTCTATTATTGTTCTAGATTATCTCTCACAAGTGATTTCACATATCCAAGTCATGCTTGTTCTTACTTATATCCTTATGGCATGACACATTTGCTTCATTAGCTATTTGTGATTTGTTAATGCCTAAATCTTGGATATTATTGCTTTTATATCATGCCTAGATTTAGGGGGAGCTTGATATTCATGATCTACCTTTTGCTCCTTATTATACCTTACTCCCCATTATCTTGTTTATTCATCTCATAAGAGAGTAGGGGTATTCATGTTGATTTATTATAGATGATAATCTTTTTGGATGATTAATGCCAAAAGGGGGAGAATTTTCATGTATTATCAATTGCCCTCCTTATTTATAGAGCCAAAAAGGGCAGAATTTTGTCATGTGCACAATTTTGTTATGTTTTTATTGCCATATTGTTATTTATTGCAATTGATATGAGGTTTGTCATAAATCACCAAAAAGGGGGAGATTGTAAGTTCAAGGTAGCCCTTGTATGATTTTGGTGATTAATGACAAACATAGTTATTGACAATGTGCTTAATGACAAACCTCTAATATGCTTATTGATATGAGACTAATATGTTCATTGTGAAGATTATTTTAGTCTCATCTTATTTAAAGGGAAATCATATATGAAAAGAATGAGTATGCAACTTTGAGGTATGTGCTCGGTATTCCACTCTCATTTATTAGTGCATTTGTCATATGCAAGCACATGCTAATAGTTTTTGCATTTATGCCATTCATATCATGTCATATTCATTTGGGCATAAACATTACCGCACTGTTCATATTTTGCTCTTGGGATCATGTTCTTATTTAGTTCTTTAGTGATTTCCAAGTTGGCTCTTAAAATAATGATTTTTGCCTGTGCGACGGACCGGACTTTAGATACTCTTATCTTAGTCCAGCGCTAACTTGAATCTCTTGGTTGAACTTCTTATTTGCCCATCTATGACGGACCAAATAATTTGGTCCGGCATACACATACCTTTGACAAACCAAAGTCTTCCTGACTCCCTATGTATGACGGACTAAATTTTTAGTCCGGCGTGAACGTGGTTTTCTTGTCTTTGGATCTTTGATCCTATATGACTATTCTTTAGTGATTCTTTGGTTGCTTCTTTATAGACTTCACCATGCTTGATCATATTTGTGCATATAAGCTCACCATGAATGTTTCTATCATGCACAACCTTTGTGGAGTCTAATTTGGTTTAAATATCTTTGTTTCGATGTTGATCCATGTATCTAAGTGTGTTTAATTCATTGGATCAATATATCTTCATGCCTTGATTTTAAAGAGAGCTTATGATGGGTATTTGATAACTTGTGTTTTAGTGATTGAATTTGATTGTGATCAATTTGGATTTGGATGTTTGACACTTTTTCGGAAGTCCTTTCATGGGGAACAGACCGGTTTTAGTGCTTAGAATATGCACTGGATCATCCACTCAATCTAACAGCAAGTTTCCCTTTTGAGCCGGACCAAACGCTCTAAAAAACTCCCATGTATGACGGACCTAAAATTCGGTCCGGCATACATGTATGACGGACCAAAAATTCGGTCCGTCATACACATGCTTTTGACAGTGTTTCGTATTTTGCATTTTTGAAGGCCTTCCCGTGCTTGAAAAAATAAAGTGTCTACATGAAAGTTGTAGAGAATTTCGAGACGAATCTTTTTCATGTTGACAACTTTTTCATTTGAGTAACCGAAAAAATTATAAAAATTCAGGAAGTGGACTGAATTTCTGTGTGTGTATGACAGACCAAATTTTCGGTCCGTCATACACAGGCTTTTGACAGGGTCTTAATGTTTTGCATTTTTAGGGTCTTCCTGAGCTCAGAAAAATAAAGTTTATATATGAAAGTTGTAGAGAATTCCGAGACGAATCTTTTTCATGTTGACAACTTTCTCATTTGAGCTACAGAAAATTCATAAAATTCTTGAAGTTAGCTGCTGTGTTGTGAAGGAAATATTTATGCTCTTTAGAGTTGGAATGGTAAATATTTTTCAATGCACATGTCCTCCTCATTCATATTCATTCATGTGCACATTATTAAGAAGATAGAGATTAATTGAGTAATTTAAATTGATTTGCCTTGCAATTAATTTAAATAACTCTTGGTGTTATTCTCACTAAGTGTATGAATCAAATGCATATACATCTTGGTGCACTTATTAGGAGCATTCTTCTGTCAAGTGTTTCATATATGTTAAGTTTCATTATCAAACACTTGTTGAGCTTAAAATTTTATGATTATCAAGCATATCCATGCAAATCTATTGAGCTTTTTGGGACTAATGCCTTTCTTGAGATGCTTTGAAGAGAATTAGGTCCTAAGAGCATGTGTGATGACCAAAGTGTGATAAAATGTTGATTGTTAAGTCAAGATCAACTAGATGAGGATTCACCAAGAGCTGAGGACGAGTCAAGATCGATTTGATGAGAGGATCATTGGGAGGATGATCGAATCAAAGTCGATAGGACGGAAGAGCCTCATGAGGTGATCAAGTCAAGGTTGACAAGACGAAGACTTCAACAATTATGACGGTCATCATGCACAACACATCAAGTAAAAAGCATGAAGCTTAGAAGTGAACCTAAAGATGCTCAAGGCTAAGGTATGGCTAGTATAGGACTAAGGATGTTTCCTAGTCTTTCACCGGTCTTGGTGTTGGAGAAAAGACCGAATTGATAGGATAGTTGCCGTACTATCAAGAGGAGTCCGGATTGATTTTGATTGGACCGTTTCCAAGCTCTTGAGTGATGCACATTGAGTCTTCTTACCCTAAGTGAGCCTAGTGAGGTGTCTTTGGGTGTTAGAAGTGTTTAGTAAAAGAGAGAAGTTAGTGCTGTCCAAAAATGTGAGGTTTTGGCTGTCTTTTATTTCCTTGTGAATTATGCACTCATCCTTTGGGATCTGGGTGCTGAGGCCTTGCTAGATGGATAGCCCTTGTTCTTAGCTTTCTAAAGAGTCCAAGATCACCCAATTCCGAGTTCGGACGAGAAAGTTATCGCCGTTTTCGTGCAGGCTGTACATGTTGTGACGGACCAAAAATTAGGTCCGTCATACATGGGCTTTCGCATAGGATCAGTCCGTGGCAAATGTAAACTTTTCTGGTACTGTTCCCAACGGCTAGTTTTGGGTTCAAACGGCTAGTTTTGGGTGTGTTGGGTATTTATACCCTCCGCATTCTTGAGAACCAATTTTGGCAACCCATTCATTATCTTTGAGCTGAAGGTGTGTGAGAGGAACTCCTATGTGTTAGAGTGTCCAAGACACTAATCTCTTGAGTGTGATTAAGAGAATCCTAAGTGAGATTAGTGTGTGATCAAGAGTGTTCTGTGTGCATCTCTCTTGAGCTTGATCCGGTGTGATTAAATAAGCTTCGGGCTTGTTGCTCTTGGTGCTTAACAACACCTAGACGGCGTGGAAGGCGTTGAGTACGGTGATCTTCTCAAGCGAAGATTGTGAGAAGGCCGGGGTGTGCAAAGGTGTGTTAGCAAGACAAGAGCAGTGGCCTGAGGAAGGTCTATCTACTCTTGGAGCTAGCAGCTTGTAAGAGGTTGGGGCTCACCTCACCGTTGTGGTGGAAGAGTCACCCGAGTGGAGACGAGGCAAAGTGCTCGAGAGGGAGCCGGTCTTTGTGAGGAGCAAGGACTTGCCTCAACGTGGAGTAGGAGCGTGGCTCAACCACGAGGATAAAAATCCTTGTGTCACTTGTGGTATTTCTTGTCTCCTTATGCATTGCTTTATTGTATGATTATCTTTTGTGCATAGTATGCTCAGATGTGAATGTGAGCTCACTTTGCTAGTTGTGCCTTAGTCATGTGTTGACTTGTGAGAGCCAACTAGTTTATCTTGAGCTATTCATTTGTTGACATTTACATTCCTAAAATTAAAGTGCTTGCTGGTCACTCTAGAACTGCATACCTTGATTTAGTTAATTCTTGTTCTATTGTGCTTGTCTAGTTTGCCATCATCTAGGATAATCACTTGTGTTCGAATATCATTTTCTAGCTTCCGCATTTCATTAAGATTTGGACACAAGTATAAAATTGATTAGAAAGTAAAATTTAAAGAAGCCCAATTCACCCCCCCCTCTTGGGCATCCGATTCCTTACAGACGTGTCCTCTCCGCGGAGAAGCCCGAGAAGAAACCGTCTCCTCCCAAGAAGGCGTCGACTCCTACACCACCTCCTGCGCATATAAGCCCGACAAGAAGCCCGCCTCCTACACCATCTCCTGCAGATATAAGCCCCGAAGAAGCCCGTCTCCTCCCAAGAAGGCGCCGACTCCTACACCACCTCCCGCACACATAAGCGCCACAAGAACCCCTGTCTCCTCCCAAGAAGGCGCCGACCAAGGAATGAAGCCAGCTCGGCAAGATGGCTCCAAAGAAGACGGGTCCTCCACCAAATCCAAGAAGTGGCTGAACTTCCAAGCGGCCAGTATGATATGAACGATGAGGAGATCAAGAAGGTGGTAAAAGGAGAGGTAACTAAATTTCTTAAACCCAAGTCACCAGAGAAGAAGGTTCAACCTAGCATGTAAGAATTTTATAAAGGCTTAATGACTATTAAAAATTTGAAGGATAAAAAGAAATGCCTCGCCAATCAAACTACTGCGCACATTGAGTAAGGAATGCCCCAAGAAGAAGATGTCGGTGAAGGGAAGGGTAAGGAGATGCAACAATTCTTCAAGAAACGGCCTTACCGCAAATCAAATATTAGGCACGGAAAAGATTGAGGTTGCCCAAATAAAATGGTTATTTAAAATGGGCGGTCATTGGTCGGGCATGAGCTGCTTGACTAACGACAAAGATGCGCAATTTCATGAATGGTACTTGGACGCGACCAAGCATGGTCTCTGAGATGTTCATTTGTCAAGTTTAAGCAACAAGACTTTTTTCGGTGAAGGTGAATTTGTTGTCGATGGGACTACATATATGATCTATACTGACGAGCGCCCTCAACGTGAGCTTGATGGGTTCTTCGGACTCGTAAGTGTCTTAATTATTTGCAAAAACTATCGTGCACTTCCTTGTACTATACTAACTTGCAAGCCTAACTAATTTCTTATGTAGCATGGAGATACAAAGATGCGAAGGATCGTATTTTCGACATAGGCTTCATGGACCCGAGAGTTATCAACGAGACAACCGTTAGAGACCACCCAAGCTTAAAACAGAGACTAACGTATTCAATGCGCTAATGGGTCAAAGATATAAGTCAAAGATATATCTAGCCTACTCATTTGAGTCGTGTTTTCGTACCACCTCATTCTACTCCTTTTTCATAACACGATGTTAGAACTAATTAGTTATCTACATTGACACATCTATGTATAGTTTTCATTGGATTCTTCTTATGATCGAAGCTAGATCGTAGCTCGATCACAATTATGGACTTCATAAAGGAGACCAGTTGAAAAGTATCAAAACTTTATCAACATGCTCAGCAGTATTAATTCTTGTTCCTCTCATTATCGCATTAGTTCTATTTCCTTCAATTTGAACAAATTCTAATCATGTACAATTCAGAATCACATGTGTAGTGCATTCACACGGTTCCGTGCTAAAAACGTATGATTCAAGGAGAAATTTGACATTACAATTGCCTCTCGTATACGATATCATAATGATAGCTTTTCGGTTGGTTAACTTAATTTCCTTGCATCCATTTCACGCTTTCAACTTTTTTCACCGCAGATCTTGACTCAGCCACCGGGTAACAATTTATGCGGCTACTATGTATGCGAGTTTATGCACACCCAAACCGGAGCCGCCGACCGCATGCTAAAAGGCAACAAGGGGGTGAGTAAATATAATTACTAGCTTTAATGATGTATAGGTACTCCTTATATCTTGTACAAATTCAAGTATTGATTAGTTAATGACTTAACGATAGGTGCCTCAATATTTGGCGGAACAAGGTTCGGAACTCTCGCTGGCACGAGTGAGAGCAATCCAAGAACAACTCGTCGGCTTTATTTACGATGAGGTCATAAATCCAAAAGGCGAATTTCATGAACCAAATTTTAACAATTGGGGCCCTTCGATAAGGACCGGTGAACTGTCGGAGTCGACATCTACGGCTAGCAAGAGCGATGCGCGTAAAAGACCCCGATGAATAGAAGGAAAAGAAATACTAAAGTTGTAATTAAAGTTGTGTACATATATATTGTAATACATTAGACGATGAGCAAAAGAACAAATATGTGTACATATTTTAATACATTAGATGTAATTAAGTTTGTTAATGAATGTTCAAGTGATTTAATTATCGTGCAAAGTGCATGATTGATTATCTCGTGCTTTTAATTAGTTGTGATTTAACACACACACATATATATAATAGCTCTTCGGAGAAATAGACCAGATATATACAAAACATCGAGACGGTTGGTGTCTCCAACCGCATCGATGAGGTCCTCGTGGCTTCCCGACGCCGCGCCACGTGTGAATTCAACCGCATCGATACTCTATCAAGACGGGTGAGTGAACCGACCGATGCCCTTGAGCATCAGTCCCGGATGGCCTGTACCGGTTCAAAAACCGGTACTAAAGGCAGTTTTGGACCGGGACTAAATGCCCTTTCCATAGTAGTGACAAGTACAACATTAATACTTCCATATTTGATTGTGAGTTTCACAATCTCATTGTTTTGATCCTTAGATCAAACCGATCAAGTGGTATATGTCTTTGAACGACACTTTAGCAAAGTATGAGCAACTAAATTTCTCCCATGAACATGTGAGCCATGGAATATCAAGTCTGAACTTTCCGACCTTATTTGTGATAAGACTCAAAGTCTGAGCATGAGAATCCATATTAGATATTCGCTACTCCTGAAGACAACAACCATTATAGTCTTATTATTCCACTGCCATATTGTCATCCCATTGAATAGATGTAGGCAAGGATACTGTGAATACACGCAAATAATCACAAATATGTACTTTTGCTAAACTTATGTCTCACCACCCTTATAAGAATTGTGAGTACGTAGAATTTAGATTGCTATCATTTCTCATATTTATCCTTTCACATAATTAACCACTTCTTGATCTTATACAATACAAGTATTCATTATCCGCGTAGAGGACTATAGGGGAATATAGTTGTAGCACCTCATTATCGCTGGATAATAAGTCCAGTTCCAATCGTAAGAGGCTTTATCCATTCAGCTATCTCTTCGTGGCTCCCCAAGATTGCATCTAGTGTCTATCCAATAGACTGGTAATAGCTGATCATACCATCTCAGAGCATAATCAGTCCATGACATGGCATGATGTGACAATCAAAAATTGTCAAAGCCTAAATACCACCAATATAACCAATTCCTTCAAAGAACTGTAGAGGACACAATTACCATTATTCGCTCATAACCTTTGTTATGCAGATGCACTATATATTACTAGTAATTAAATTACAAAATTATATGATCATAATTAGTACATATACAAGTGCCCTTACGTGACATTCAAGCACATATGGTCTTATTCAAGCACATATGTGGTCTTATACTTACTTTGAGTATATACTTAATACCATTTAATGGCATAGCATTATATCTGCTAATAATTGCAAGATGCAAGTATGAAACCTCACATTCCAGCAGGTGAAGATGTGTCTTGATCCACTTCAAGAATTATATGATCATTGTTGCTTTTAGCACATGAGGTTAATTTTTATTAAACCTCTACAATCATTTGCAGGTTCAATGACCGGTAATTTGAGTGATCCATCATGATCAACTCGATCTTTAGGTAGGCATTAGGATTTTTGAGTGATCCATGATGATCAACTCGATCTTTAGGTAGGCATTAGGATTTACCACTACTACGGGATAGAGCATCACAACCGGCCTATTAGAAGCGGTTTGGTGCGAATCCGTTGTGATGTTCGCACCAGAAGCGGTTCGTAGGCAACGGTCCGGAGAGGGCTTTCAGAAGCGGTTTGAGACACGAACCGCTTCGAATGTTGAGTTCTAGAAGCGGTTCTTGTCTCAAACCGCTTCGATTTTTAGAAGCGGTTTGAGACAAGAACCGCTTCTAGAACTCAACATTCAAGCGGTTCGTGTCTCAAACCGCTCGAAGCCTCCCGCAGCAGCTCATTTAAACCCTTCTTCCTCCCCGAGCCACAGAGTACGATCGAACAGAGAAGGGCTGGCCCATTGCTGTTCTTGGGAGGTCTGTCCAAATTTTTAATTTGAGGTGATTAGCTCCAAATTAAGTGTTTCAAGGTTAGTAACATCATGTGAACATCCTTCTCACCTAGAGATTGCTATTTTTTTCAATGGATGTGGAGAAATCTTGAACTTTTTAAGCAAGATCACCATGATCAAAAATTAGTTTTGTATGCTTGTTTTTGTTGTTGTATGAAGATGTAGGGTGGAGATCTAGTTCAAAATATGACATTACACAAGGTAAAGGTGATTGGAAGCTTTAGATCTAGGTGGTTGTTAGATTTAGAATCTTAAATATCACAATATTGCAAGGAAGTAATTATTAGTGTATGAAATAAAATAGAAAAACATGTGTAGAAGGATAAAAAAATAATTACAAAGGCAGGAAGGGATACAAAATAATTAGAAAGGTAGGTCTTTAATTGGATGACGGTGTAGGTGGAGGTTTTTTTGTTGGGTTTAAGTGGCTGTGAGCTTTAGATTTTTAAATGTATCTATAAGTTACGTTATAATTTTTGTAACGAAATTTGTTATAATTTTTAATGAAATTATAACTTGGTGTAGATGAATCGGCAATGGATGTACAATGCGGACCGTCGCTCGGGAGAGTTCATTAATGGCGTGCAGGCTTTTCTCGATGAGGCCATTGCATTTTTGCCTCCAGGCAGCTTTATATGTTGTCCGTGTGTAGATTGCAAGAACGAGAAGGAGCACTCCCAGCGATGGCAAGTTATGAACCATTTGATCATGAGAGGTTTCATGCCAAACTATACCTGTTGGATCAACCATGGCGAAGTTGAGGCGATTAGCGAGGAAGACGATGAAGAAGGCGAGGAAGAGGAAGATGGATTCAACAGTATCCCGGACGGCACGCAATACTGTTCCGTGGAAGAAACACTTGGTGACTTTGGTGATGATGAGCTAGACCAGATGCTGCGTGATGGAGAGGGAGACTACACAGATGAAAGACAGATTCGAGAAGTTCAACAAGATGTTAGAGGACCACGTAACTCCTTTGTACCCAAAGCTGGCGGGGGCCACACAAAGCTGCGTACCACTTTGGAACTCATGCAATGGAAGGCTACAAATGGTGTGTCGGATAAGGGATTCAATGAGTTGTTATCACTTTCGAAAGAAGTTGCTTCCGAATATAACACTCGCCCGAATCTACATATGAAGCGAAGCAAGTAAATCATCCTTTGGGATTGGAAGTACGAGAAGATACACGCATGTCCTAATGATTGTGTCTGTATCGTAATGAGTATGCCAATTTGGATGTGTGTCCAGTGTGCAAAGAGTCACGGTATAAGGTGAAGCGTGATGATCCGGTGAAATAGATGGGGAGCGAAGAAGAAGAGACCTTCACTAAAGTGTTGTGGTATTTCCTGTTATCCCCGATTGAAACGTATGTTTGCTAACAAAGCGCATGCCCGGATGATGCGTTGGCACAAAGAAGAGCGTAAGGACGACGGGATGCTTAGACACCTGCAGATGGCTCACGGTGGAGGAAAGTCGACCGGACGCACCTGACTTCGCAGATGAGGTGAGAAACATAAGGTTTGGGTTGAGTACCGATGGGATGAATCCTTTCGGAGAATTGAGCGATAGCCATAGCACGGCCTGTTACACTATGTATCTATAACATTCCTCCATGGTGTGCATGAAGCGAAAGTATATCATGATGTCGTTGTTGATCCAAGGCCCCAAGCAACCGGAAATGACATCGATGTCTACGAAACCATTGGTTGAAGATCTTGTGACGTTATTGGGACGATGGTGCAAGGGTATGGGATGAGTACAAAGGGAGTATTTCACCCTCGTGCATTGTTATTTGTAACAATCAACGATCGCCCGCTCTCTGTGAATCTGTCCGCCTAATCTGTCAAAGGATATAGAGCTCGCATCAAATGCTTAGATGAAACGGACGGCATGTACCGAAAAACTCTCGGAAGGTTGTGTACATGGGTCATCAGAGGTTTCTTCCCTGAGTCACCCGCGGAAGAAAGGCAGAAATTTAACGGCAACTGGACCTTCGTGCAAGGCCTCGGCATCGTAGTGGGCCACGTGTTTTTGCTATGGTGAAGGATTTGAAAGTAGTATTTGGAAAGGGTCACGGAAGCAAACATGTGCGAGAATGAGGATGGTCGAGGCACCCATGTGGAAGAAGAAGTCAATATTTTGGGACTTGCCTTATTGGGAAGTCACGGAGGTTCGTCACTCACTTGACTTCATGCACATCACGAAGAATGTCTTGAACTCGCTAGGCTACATAGATATGTCTGAAAAATCGAAAGATACACCGCAAGCTCGGAAGGACCTTAAACTCTTGAACCGAGGACGACCTACATCCGAAAAAAGAGGAAAAGGACAACATACCTACATCCTGCGAGCTACACTCTAAGCAAAGAAGAAAAAAAGCATGATAGAGTTCTGAACAAGTGTGAAGGTCCTTCCGGATACTCCTCGAATGTAAAGAGACTCATAAACACGAAAGAGAATAAAATCGTACACATGAAATCCCATGACTGTCTTGTGTTAATGACACGCTTGCTTCCATGGTCGTGAGAGGCATCTCGCCCGAGTGGGTACGGGGGACAATCACAAAGCTGTGTTCTTTTTCAACGCGGTTTCACAGAAGGTCATCAACCAAGATAAACTAAGTAAGCTGCAGGATGACGTGGTACAAAGTGTGGTTAGTCTTGAGATGATCTTTCCTCCTGCATTATTTGATATTATGGTTCATCTCACTTTGCTCACCTTGTCAAAGAGATAGGTATTCTCGGACCGTGTATCTACACAACATGTTCCCTTCGAGAGGTACATGAGTGTGCTAAGAAGTATGTCCGTAACCATTCTCGTCCAGGAAGGATGCATTGCCGAGGGTTATGGGACGAGAGGAGGTGATTGAGTTTTGTGTGGATTACATTAATGATCTAAACCCGATCGGCCCCTATATCACGCCATGAGGGAGGCTATGGGGAAAAGGGACACTAGGAAGGAAAGCAATTGCATGCAATGATCTTCTTACATTTAAGCAAGCACATTTCACGGTTTTGAAACAATCAACCGTAGTAGCCCCGTATGTCCTTGAGCACAAGAGTATTCTACGCCGCGATTTCCCGGGGAGGTCTGAGGATTGGATAACACTGAAGCACATGGATTCTTTCGGCGCTTGGTTATAAAAGTACATCCTTTTGAAAGGGTCGGACAATGAACAGCTTGTAACGCTTGGCTCGGGACCATCTAGTGAAATCGTGACATTCAAGGGTGCGAGATAAATGGTTACACATTCTACACCGGATCGAGGATAACAAGAGCACCAACCGAATAGCGGTGTCCGTATAGAGCCAAGACAACAAAGGCAAGGTGGATACATATTATGGTTTCATAGAAGAGATATGGGAGCTTGACTATGGACCTTTGAAGGTCCTCTATTTAAGTGCCAATGGGTCAAACCGACTTCGGCGTGAAGGTCGACAAATATGGTATGACAATCGTGGACCTTACGCAAGTAAACTATAAGCGCGAACTGTTAGATCTCATGAACGATGTGAGATAGGTCTTCACGTGATGGACATGTCAAGCAAACCTAAGAAGCGAATGACAAGCGTAAAGATTGTAGTACTAAGCCAAAGCAACACGTGGTTCTCCAAGGCAAACGAAGGATTGTTGGAGTTGAGGACGCCATGACGAGGAAGAGTATAGTCAGTTCGACGAGATCCCTCCATTCGCTGTGAATGTCGACATAAGCCTCCTCAATGACACAGATGTGGATACTCCTTTCATACGTCGCGATCATAATGAAAGTGAAGTGGTAAATGCTTTTTTTAAAATTATGGAATGAAACTAAAGTGCTAAAAGTCTTTTTTAAAATTTTTGAAATGAAACTGAAGTGCTAAAAGTTTTTTTAAAAATTATGGAATGAAACTAAAGTGCTAAAAGCCTTTTTTAAAAATTATGGAATGAAGCTGAAGTGCTAAAAGCCTTTTTTAAAAATTTTGAAATGAAACTGAAGTGGTAAAAGTCTTTTTTAAAAATTCTGACATTAATTTTACAAGCGGTTGGTACTAAGAACCGCTTGTATATATTAATATTACAAGCGGTTGATAATACCAACCGCTTGTAGAAACTATCTGACAAAAAAAAAAGAATGGCAAGGCGCAAGCGGGTTCGAACGGGTTGGACGAGCTCAAGACACTCAAACGCCACGCGCTAGCCAGGGGGGAGGAAGAGATCTTATCAAACGATATGGGCACCATATTCTTTTTAATATAACCGGGGTAGCACTTCTACAAGCGGTTGGTATTAATAGCCGCTTGTAGTTTGCTCTCTACAAGCGGTTGGTAATATGAACCGCTTGTAGCTTGCTCTCTACAAGGGGTTGGTAATATCAACCTTTTGTAGAAGTTCTCACACTACAAGCGGTTGGCTCTAAAAACCGCTTGTAGAAATAGTTTACAAGCGGTTGATAATACCAACCGCTTGTAAAAGTCCTTCCACAAGCGGTTGGTATTAAAAACCGCTTGTAAAAGTGAGTTCCCTTTATAAGGTAAAGAGACCACATTTTCCAAGTCCCCGCGCTCTCAGTCCTGAAATTTTTCTAAGTCCCCGCTCTCCAGACCTCTGTGTCACCGGCCGCCTCCTGTGTCTCTCCAGCCTTGTGCGCGTCGCCTCCATCGAGACCCTCGCCGCCGTCCTCGTCGCGCCGTCGCCCTCCTCCGCCACTCCATCCCGGCGCCCTCCTCCCAGCGCTGGTGCCATCGTCGCCGCCGCCACTCCATCCAGCAAGCTGTGCCATCGTCGCCGCCGCCACTCCACCCAGCCGCCTCCTCCGCCACCACATCGCCGCCACCCGAAGGACCGCGTACACACATGCGCTGTCGTCCTCCCTCTCTAATTCGGCTGCCCACAAGGTGTTCGGTGAAATGCCGATGGGTGTAAAAACGAGTTTTAGGTGTGGCTGTGATGATGATGATCATGATCTTGATTATTACCGATGGGATTATCATGATGCAGGATTTTATCCTTAATGAATGTATATCTTAGGGTCCTCTTTACGAATTTCATCTTGTGGAGATAATATTTACTTGTTGAAGTCATTTATTGATTGATTAAGTTTTGGTTGTCGAGATGTTGACGTATGGGTGGTATGAAAGTTTTGGATTGTTCATGCTGAAAGATTTGTTGAAGTGGTATGTTTTAAATGTAGAATATGAAGTTATATGATATGATGGTCCATGGGGATCATGATGAGGTAGTCTTGGTTGGATGTCTTAGGATCAGCATCATAAACTATATCTTTAAATTTTGAGAGTGGCTTATTTGCATACCAGATTCATTACATATATATTAGCATTCAGTTCTCAATTAATTACTCTCTTGTCATTAAAGTATTGAAATATTGTTTATTTTCAATAAGGTAAGGTTGTCACAAATTGCCAAATCGGCGCAGTGCCCAAGAGACAGGGCCCAACTCATATATTCTTTAGAATATTATTGCTTTTTGCTCAATAAAAAATAATGAGTCATTCTTATTCCACACTAATATGATTTTCAATGAAATGATCTTTCCAAATGCCACAACTAGATGTCGCTTAGTAGTCTATTACACCAAATAACGCAATAATCCGTTGTCAACCATGAGCCCATAGGCGCATATCGCCTTCGAATGCTGGAGAAGGTCCCTCTCGACGGACCAAGACCGCAAATTCAAAAGCATGGCTGCCAGGAGAGCATACGATACACTGGGTGAAGAAGACCACGAGGTGACGTGCTTGGTTGACAAGGGACTGATTGCTCTGCTTTCCTTTGGTGTAATAGACTACTAACATTCTAGTTGTGGATTTATAACCTTATTTCATTTTTTGAAAATCATATTAGTGTGGAATAAGAATGATTCATTATTTTTTTGTTAAGCAAATAAGTATATGTGAATTGTCAATTGTATATGTATCATGTGAAATGTGGAAGTATATGTGAATTGTCAATTGTATATGTATCATGTGAAATGTGGAAGTATATGTGAATTGTCAGTTGTATATGTATCATGTGAAATGTGTTAGTATATTTTCAAGTCCAAATAATATTATATTTGTATAAGTATATGTGAAATTGTATATATATCATGCTTGTGTTGTAATCTGTAATATGGTTGTTTATGTCAACATTTTTTGAATTACGATAAATGGCATAACCGGGACGTGGTGACCCTAATTTCGATCGCGGAGAAGCAGTTCTTGTTGGACTCCATCGCTATGTTGGGTAGCATCGAAGGTGATGCTAACGCTTTGCCGAGTGAGGCCGTCGAGGTGCAAATGATGAAGCCATTGACGCTAGAGCCGCCAAATCCGTAACTTGGTTCGGCGAGGATGAGGTATAGCTAGAAGAATATAATCCTGTGGACATGCTAATTAATCGCGATTCATTAATATAATACACTTTGACACGCTTATACATATGTTTGTGTATTTCAAGCCCGTACATCGAAAGCAACCAACCCAAGCATCGGGACCTAACAAGAAGCCATCCACAAAGCACGGTTTACCGACGTTAACAACGAAGGATGCGGTTGCCCTCTCTTTCAGCGTTGGCTTAATGTACAACAACGCTTATGTTATCACGTGAGGGATCAAGTCCCAATTAGCATCGGAAAATGGGCGAAGTTCCTCAAGCTACCAAGGACATGCTCGCAAGATATTAAGGAAAATTTCACATTTCCTCAAGGGTCCAAGATAAGGCCAAGAAATTCACTATGAAGAAAATGGCAACCATGTTTCAAGCGTGGAAGACGTCTCACCCCATGTATGTGCGTAAGGAGAAAGACCCGACTTCAACCAATTTCCTAATTTGGCGGATCACCGCAAGCATTCGAGGAGTACAAGCCGTCAACTCGAAGGCCAGCCGCGAGTCGGAAGAACAAGGCCAATTCACGATGAAGAAATACCACCACCATCTTGGCACCGTGGATACCTCAACATATTTGCATCAAATGGGAGAAGCGGAAGCGAATTAATGGCGAAGGACGTCATTCCGGCTACCACTTTTAGGGAAGAGCGCTGCGCAATTGGTTCATGGGTCACGGGGACCCTTTCGATGATGGCAGCTTGGTGATGGCACCAGAGTGCAAGATTTGGTCAAAGGATTGTACAAGCCGCCGTCTCGCTCTCAGTGCGTTCGTGCGCGATAGGGAGAATGACGCGCTAACACATGCCCTTCAAAACCACGAGCACGGGGACGGACACGAGGTATGGGCAAGCATACGCCGTGGAAGTATGGTTTCGCTAAGGATATGAATACGTCTGATGAGCCGCAGAGAAGCAAAGCAAGAGAATCATATAAAGTGTACCAATTGGAACAAGAGCTCAGAGCAACCCAAAGCTAGCATCGGCAACATAATTGCGGAACAAGTACAGATTGCCCTCAAGAACCTTCAGGGACAAGGTTCGAGCAATCAACCGGATGTCGTGGTCAGCCCCTCGGGCGGCGGAGTAGGCAAGGCCCACGGGGCCCTCAAGTGGAAAACTTGCTAGCCCGTTACCCGTGGATGACATAAGGGTTCGCCGCCAGAGTGAGCTACGTTGATGCGCGTAACCTCTCCATCAAGGTGGCTTACGGCATGGCATTTCGATGGAGCAGGGCGGATGTTCCATCGCAACGAGATACCCCGGTTACTCAAGGTCGCGGTGGAGGAGGTGCCGAGCGGATTTGACGAACTTAACCTCGATATTTTTGGAGGCGACGGCGTGACCAAGCTTGGACAGCCCTCCACAAGATCATCCTCTGGCGCAAGCGGTACATCATATTTCCAGATGGTGTGGAGCGTCATCTCCACCACGCAACCCACGCCTCCAATGTCACCTCCACGCAATGCCTCGCCGGCAAAAACAGAGCACGCCTCCACCACCCCGCTCCATGCGAAGCCCTACTCCGCCACCACCATCTCAAACAAAACGAACCCCCAGAAAACCACGCCCACCATCTCCTCCGAGGAAGAAGCTCTCTAGCGTAAAGGCTCCTCCACCGCTTCCCAAGAAGGCCTCCTCCGGTCAATCAACAAAGATAAAGGAACCTCCAAAGAGGGCATATGATATGACCAATGAGGAGAGTGACGCGGTCATGAAATCGAAGTGGTCGCACACTTCACCAAAAAAAAGCCGAGCCAAAGAAGGTACCAATTGATCCAAAAGCGGCGCAACACTTCGCGACATGCCGCCGCAAAGCCGCTCGTGTCAGCCCAACTATGAACGGACAATAATAAAGGCTACACGAAGAATAAACGTGGTCAAAGCAGGCGGCAAAGAAGAAGATAGACCAAGCTCAGAGAACCTCGAGAGGTTTATGAAGGAGGCAGAATCATTTCCAGACCTGACTCTTGGATTAGATGATCTTCCAATGGCAGAGGTCAAATGGCAATATCGGGTTGGGCCGGAGCCGATTGACCCTAAAAGATAAAGGATCGCCAACCAAGATGCGGCAATTTCACTAATGGTACATGATGAGTCCGCTCAAGGAAGAGCGATGTTCCTCCGCTTCAAAGAAGAAGATTTCTATCGCGGGGACAACGAGATATGGCTCAATTCGAGGACTTCTACAATATTTACCATGCCGACTCCATCAACGTGTCTCTCATGAGTCTGCTTGAGTGCGTAAGTGTCAAGCTCATACCTTTACCATGTGCTTCCTCGTACAAAAAATTGCAACTCTTAAACTTATACCTTTCTATGTAGAATGGAGATACAACGATGTAGAAAAGAGAACATCTTCAACGTGGGCTTCATCGACCCGAGATTGTTAACGAGTACGTCTTTGGATTGAACCATGGCGAAAGGATATTGAAGATTACATTCTCAATGCATTCTTGGGACAAAGACTACAAACCGTACATATACATCGCTTCTTCAACCGGGTATGTATATATACAACCTCTCGTTCTTATATTTCCCAAGGCATTGATAATACTACTAGCTAGTTACATATATGTTGCAATACATGAATAGGTATCATCGATCCTTCTTGTCATCAAGCTTGATAGCAGCCAGATCGTTGTTCAAGACTCAAAAGGACTCCGGTGGAAAATTATCAATATATCATTGACACCCTAAACAGGTATATAGCACATATATATATACGATAGTTTTCCTTATTATATATATTGAAATACCTTGCTAATTCCAACTCGATAATTACTCTTGGTATATAATAACGCATCACTCGGGGCATTCGCAAGGTTAGAAAGAAGGAATAAGGAGATTTCGAGAATGAATTTGATGTACAAATAAGCACTCGAGTGCGTATTAAAGAATATTAATATGCCGTAAAGCTTTTTTCATCCCAATAATAATTGTTTTCTTTTCAAATTTCATCGCAGTTCTAAAAATGACGGAAGGAAACAACTTATGTGGCTATTATGTGTGCCACTATATGCAAAGTATTACCCACGGCGATGTGCCGACAACCAACGCCGAGGTAGTGTGAACATGTCAATTTTTAGTTCTTAATTACACTTTAATTACATGTCCAGAGATTTATTTACTTCCCGCTTTGTCACCCCAACATCGATGAGCAAGGCGTGATCCCGCCGCATCGGTTACTGAGAATCCAAGAACAACTCGCCGGCTTTATTGTCGGCGAGATTGTATCCACCAAAGGCGAGTTCCACGCAAATGGTTGGAGACCTTGTCCTGAAATAAAGTCAGGTGAACTGACATCAACGTCGACCATGGGCACAAAGAGCGACGCACACAAGAAATGAGCTCAAGATTCACCCTTTTATTCTTTGAAACTTGTAAAAGTGGCTTATTATTTCATGTGTACGTTCTTTCATTTTTTAGTCTATTAAGTTCGTATTTTTCTGTAAATGAACTTGTAATTATCTGAATGAGTACGCATGAATAATATATATTTAATTATTGTGTCAAAAAACTCCTGCAGCTTCTATTTATTTTAATTGTCAAAATCTATATCAAAAACCCTCTGAAAACATATTCTATATTGAATATAATTAAAACGTTGTCTTTGTCGGCCTCTTCAAGCGGTTGGTAACTACAACCGCTAGGAGAGAGCCTTCTCCAAGCGGTTCGTAATACCAACCGTTTTTGAAAGATCTTTCCACAAGCGTTGGTAACACCAACCGCCAGAAAGTGTTCAACCGTATAGTTCGGGAACTGCCAGATGATACCTGACGGTATCACTCATGTTGATTTTACAAGCGGTTCTAAAACCGCTTCGAAAGCGTTTCAACCGCTTGTGCATGCCCGATCCACGGCGAAGGTATATACCTTCATTCGTAAAATCTCCCATCATTATATTTCTTGTTGTTTAGAGACATTAATATCAAATTTATATGGACAAGATCAAATGACTCTTGTGATGAACTCACAATAATACATATCGTCCAACAACCTATACATGTTGCCTCTTTCTATCCTTACCTCGATAAGGATTTAGAACTTTGCCGATACTCCATTCACTGCATGTAATTATTTATTTTTGTATAGAGGAACATTATCTCATTCCTCATAGAGGAAATGTCAAGCCACTTTTCAGGGCTTTCAAACCATTATTTACTTGCTTGCTTGAATTCTTATTTCCCATATTAATAATAATTTAATTTATTTGAAAGCGTTATCTTTGTTGAAAAATTGTTTTTAATGCTTTATTTTAGAATCTGTATGACATCCAATGGCAGAGGAAGAGGAAATATATCTTATAGATAGTTGCACCACTAATACGATACTTAGGGAGACTAAATATTTCTAGACATCACGAAAAATGATTGGAAACATCATGACCATTGCTAGAAAATTCAGTCACTTACCTCCCCGACACTCCTTTCATGTTGTCGGATCAGCCAAGCTTAGGCGTAAACAATGGCGAGCCGTCAAGGCGTGGTGGGGCCTGGCACCCATGCCCATTTAAACAAGTGTCTACATACATACATACATACATACATACATACATACATACATATATATATATGTATATATATATACATACATATATATATATGTGTATATATATATACATATATATATATACATATATGTATATATATATACATATATGTATGTATGTACTACAACGAGGCTTATATCAGGCCTTACGATCACAGACGATTTTGAAAAACCGTCATGATATATCTTTATCACTGCACGGTTATGTACTCAAACCGTCGGTGTATATATCATGACGGTTTTATATTTATAGCCGTCGGTGATGTAATAAATATCACAGATGGTTTCTAAATGTAACCGCTCTGTGATGGCTACAATATTCATTACGAGCGGTTTCTAAGTAAAATCGTCAGGAAATCCTGACGGTTATATAACACAACCGTCAGAATATCTTTACGCATCGTTATATTTAGAGCTATGCATGATATTTCTTACATCACGACGGCTATAATTTAAAACCGTCTGTGATATCTCACGTATAAACAGAGCCTCGATCCAGCCACTTCGTTTATAGGGTTTCGGTTTCTATCCTGAGACTGGCGGCTGTGGAAGTGAGGCGATTTTGTGAAAGAAGGCCATTGATTTCGAAGGGTGAGATTAGATTCATTTGATTTTGGTGATCTAAGGTTAGTAATGAGTTCTAATTGCATGCATCCAATTCAATATCTAGGTTGGTTAGGAGAGAATTGCATGCATCCAATTCAATACCTGGTGCACTTAATATTTAACACTAAGTGTTACATGTGTAGCGTAGATGGATCGAAGCTGGATGTACGCTGAGAACCGTACGAGTGTTGAGTACCTTAATGGCGTCTCCACTTTCAAAAGAGCTGTAGAGGAGGATATGTTTAATAAGGAGGTGCAATTCATGTCATGTCCGTGCATTGATTGCGAAAATCGAAGATGTTTCAAACTTCACAGATCGAAGCACACTTGATTCGGAGGGTTTCAAAGGGGCTATACATGTTGGACCAGTCATGGCGAAGAGCATAATATACTGAAGCGACAAGTAGTGTTAATATCGTCGGCGAAGTCAATGATATATCGGATGATCATATCGACAGCTCCGATGAGGACAAAGGTTGAGGATGGCAGTTTGGATCGAGATGTTGCGCGATGCGTATGAAACCTTGATGACGAGGAATATGGAAAGTTCTAGGGCTTGATGGAGGACTCGAGAGAAACCTTTGTTCGCAGGGTGCAAGTTGAAATACACAAGGTTATCATCCATGCTTGAATTACTCAAATTGAAGGCAAGCAACGGTTGGTCCGACAAGAGTTTCACAGTATTTATTACGTCTATTGGCGGACATGCTTCCGAGGGAAACGAGTTGCCGACAACCACCTACAAAGACAAGAAGGTTCTTTGTCCCTTGGGAATGGAAGTAGAAAGAATACATACATGTCCAAACGATCAGTATCTGCATCTGCAAAGAGTACACAAACTTGCATATATGTCCGGTGTGCAACGATCCGGTAAGACAAGCGTAAGAGTCATTCAGATGATGATGGCGAGAGTATTGAGGTGAAAAAGGACCTCTGCTAAGGTGGCATGGTATCTTCCTGTAATTCCTGTTTGAAGCGTTTGTTTGCGAACCCAAAGGAGGCAAAACTGCTATGCGTTGGCACTTTGAGGAGTGTAAGAATGATGGAATGCTAAGGCACCTCGCTGATTCCATCCAAAGGAGAAACATCGATAGAGCTTTCAAGAATTCGGTGCGGATCCGAGAAATATAAGGTTTGGATTGAGTCAGATGGAATGAATCCTTTCGGTAACATGAGCGTGCAAGATAGCACTTGGCCGTAAATCTCTCAGATTTACAAACTTCCTCCTTGGTTGTGTATGAAGCGGAAGTACATTTTATTGTGCATGCTTATCCAAGGACCGAAACAACCTGGGAACGATATTGATGTGTACCTAGCTCCATTGGTGGAAGATCTAAAAACAATGTGGGTTATCGGGTACACGATGGGATGCGCATAAACGAGAGAACTTTACTTTGTAATCGCTTGTTGTTACGCACCATAAATGATTACCCCGCCTTGCTAACTGTCGTGCCAAAGTACAAAAGGAACCAAGGCCTGCACTCATCGCTTAGATGATACGGAGTTTATGGCTGAATCACTCCGCAAAACCGTGTACATGCGTCACCGTAGGTTCCTTCGGAGGAATCACCCATATCGCAAGATGAAGCAACTTTTCGACGGAAGGAACGAAAATGGTTCAGCTCCAAGGCGTTTGAGCGGGAGAGATGTTCATGACATTGTTAAGGATTTGGATGTTGCATATGGAAAGGGACGTAAATCAAGTACCCGTGAAAAGAGCATGTGGAAGAAGAGATCAATATTCTGGGACCTACCTTACTGGGAGCACCTAGAAGTTCACCACTGCAATCATGTCATGCACGTAGAGAAGAATGTCGTGGATAAAGATGATTGGTCTCTTACTCAACATTAAGGGTAAAACAAAGGATGGTATCAACGCACGGCTTGACTTGGTCGATATGGGCATAAGACCCGAGTTATCACCGAAAGAGATTGATAAAGGCCGTCGCATTTCTTGGAACCCGCTTGTTATACTCTGTCAAAGGCCGAAGAACTGAATCGTGCTGCTTGCATGGTGTGAAAGTTCCGTCCGGTTATTCTCCAACATGAAGAGACTTGCTTCATTGGCGATTTGAAATTAACCGCATGAAGTCTCATGATTGTCATGTCTTGATGACAGATGCTCCTCGTCGCAATTAGAAGTATTTTGCGGTCAAGGTCCGAGACAATCACTAGGTCTGTGTTATTTCTTTAACACAATCGCTCGAAGGTCATCGATCCCGAAGGACTAGATGCTCGCAAGTCGAGGTGGTGATGACTCTATGTAATCTTGAGATGTATTTCCCTCCATCATTTTTCGATAACATGGTCCATCTCATTGTTCACCTTGTGACAGAGATAAAGGTATGCGGGCCGGTGTTCCACGTAGCATGTACCCGCTCGAGAGGTACATGGGAATTCTCAAGTCTTACATACGGAATCGATCTTGTCCGGAGGGTAGCATTGTCGAAGGTTATGCAACAGAAGAGGCCGTCGAGTTCTGCGTCAATTACATGGCCCAGGTCAAACCGATAGGTGTGCCTCGATCTCGCCATGAGGGAGGCTCCTGTGGTATCGGACTATCGAACGAAAAGCAATCACGCTGATTCGGTTGCGTATGCTCGAGCCCATTTCACGGTTTTGCAACACATGGCTGTAGTGTCCACCTATATCGTCGAGCACAAGCAATGACTAAGGCAAGATAATCCAACACGGCAGGAGTCTTGGATCACGAGACAGCATAACCTTCAGTTCAACAAATGGTTGAAGGAGCGACCTATCACTAGGAGCTCGTCAGATGACAGGCTGACATGGTTGGCAAAAGGACTAACTTTTACAGTTGTCACATGGAAAGGATATGACTTAAATGGGTACACATTTTACACGAGAGATCAGGATATGAAGAGCACAAACCAGAACAGCGGTGTCCGCATAGATGCATATGATTGTGATGATCTTTGTAAGTAGCTTGTGAAGCATCTGAATTATGTATATAGGATTGTGATGATCTTTGAAAGTAGCTTGTGAAGCATCTGGATTGATGGAAAAGATGCAGTATAAGAGCACGCATTTATTCCTTAATATCAATATGATTCCAAATACATATTCAAAGATGGCCATTCAGACATAATTGATGAGAAGACACAAATGATGTAGACTATGGCAAACAAGAACAGAATCATATCTACTTTGGCAATATGGAAATAGTTGTATGTGATTGCCCTCAGATTTTAGGGTTTGAATTGAGGATTAGAATCTCCACTTCAATCACAAATGGGCAAACAATTTATTGAGTGAATAAGGCCTCAAACCCTTACCACCTTAAACATGCACATCAAGAATTGATAATAATAAGATTCACTGAAATTAAGGTTCTTACTGAAAACTACTGAATAAACATTCACTAATCACAGACAAGAGACTGAACTGAACAAGAATCGATCTTCAACCTCGCAGTGAATGTCAGTGAAGAGTATATATCACAGACGGTTCTATAACATAACAATCTGTGATGTTAATTATCACAGACGGTTCTATAACATAACAGTCTGTGATGTTAATTATCACAGACGGTTCTATTATATAACCATCTGGGATTACTTGATATCACAGACGGTTCTATTATATAACCGTCTGTGATAACTTAACATCACAGACTGTTATGTTATAGAACCATCTGTGATAACTACATCACAGACCGTTCTCTTTTATAACCGTCTGTGATGTCATCTCCTATATATATCTCCCGCGCCCAGACCTCAATTCATAGTGTGCCAAACCCTAACCTCTCAGGATATTTTGTCTCCATGTAGCCTCCCCCTCGATATCGCAGCTTCATGGTGGCCTCCCCCTCTCGACGTCCTCCCTCTCTGCGTCCTCCCCGGCGTACGTGCTTCCTCGGCGGCCTCCCCCTCTCGGCGTCCTCCCCGGCATTGACCTCCCCCTTGGTGTCCTCCCCGGCATCTACCTCCCCCTCGTTGTCCTCCCCCTGTTGTAAGGTTTCCAGTACTGCACTTGTTTCTTAAGTCTTGCTAGCTGAAAGGGACGTGTTGCTCTGTGATGATCTAGGGTTTATATGAGTAGAACATTTATTCTGTGATCTGGGCCTTGAACTGGTAGACATACATGCTAGGAAGTAAGTTCTGGTAGCTTCTAAATCTGTGATTTAAGTATTGTTGTGCCGAAGTAAGTTCTGGTAGCTTCTATCATTGTTGTGATGTTCCAGTTGCTGGGAGTTAGGGAAGTCAGGTGGTCATGTCCTTATGTGGCTGTTTGAATGTCTTTTGTGTTTCTAGTCTTGGAGCTGGGCTCCTGTGAGGTTGGTTGAAGCAAGATGTTCGAGTTTCTGAGTTGATGTTGATGGATTTGTGTGGGCTCAACTGTTTTCTGGTTTCAATAATGAAACTGGGGCATCTAGTTTAGATGTCCTATTGCTTGGCTGCTTGTCTGAACTTGGTTGATTACAATTCAGTTAAATAAGTTAGCTTTGATTGAATTATTCTCTGATCCATAAGTCGAAACAACGAACTTTCTTTAAATAAAACTTCATTGTGCATGTTAAGGTGGTAAGGGTTCAAGGTCCGATTCATTGAATAAGTTGTTAATCCATTTGTGATTGAGGGAAGATTCTAATCTTCATTCAAACCCAACAACTGAGAGCAATCTTAAATAATTACCTCCATATTGTCATAGTAATCATGATTCATTATATAAATGACATATTGTTGCCTTTTGTGATATGTTGCCATATGTGTCATTTTGAATGATCATGAATCATATTGTTGCCTCATGTTAATATCTTATACCATGTGAAATATGTATTCTTCGTCATTCTGTCTGTGTGGATGTCCTAGTTTTAGGGAGGTGTCACGAAATTTTTATTAAGTTAAGCAACCTCCTAGTTCGCTTTGTTTTTTGTCATGCGGGGCCTTACGATGGTCGGCCGCAAGAAGAATACCAACCACGGTCTTCGTGGGAATTCGGTTTAGAGTCGGGATAAGGAATAGCCCGATTTCAATCAAGATAGTTGGAATTAATCTATTAGTTTCCTTGTTTGTTAAGATATTTCCTTCCATATAGTAGTTGTTTCCTTATCTCGTTAGGGCTCTCTATTTAAGAGGGCTAAGCACTTACCTTTGGGATAATAAGAAAATTGCCTCAACTCTGTTGGGAATGAGTCAAAGAAGTAATAACAAGTTGGTTGAGGAACTTGTTAATTAAATGATGTCGGCTACTGAAGTGGTCTCTGTTGGGAATGAGTTTCCCCTCTTCTCTTTAAGAGATTGTGTGTTGATTGTGGGTTCGGATGTCGGGTTTGAGAATCGATTTTCTCTTCCAAAGTGTTGATTTTGGTATTATAAGCAGTTTTGCTTTGATGACAGTAAGTTAAGTTGTTTTTGGTTATTGAGAGCTTCTATCAAAGAGTTACGTGGAGCCACTCTTTTATCTTGAGTACTCCCCGATGTAAATTGGATCACATTGATTTGAGAATGATAAAAGTGGTTCTTGAGATGTTAAGATTTGAATTTGCCTTTGCGATTTGGCTTAGGAAAGGAAATAGAGCGATCACGGGTTTTTGTTGAAATTTCTCCAAGGTGATGTATGTGGTTATTTGCTTTAGAGAGAACTGTACCTCTTTTGCATTCTAGCTGGTGTTAAAGATTATGACTGTTCGTGGTATCGTGTTGAGTATAGTAAGGATTTATACTCTTGAGTTTGATTATGTGAGTGAAAGAATGTGAGGGCGAGACCCTCTTAAGAAAAGAATCAAGTGTAGTTTAGTATTGATTTGCGGTCCTAGCATGAGCTAGGCGTTGACCTCAAGTAGTTTAAAGGTGGATTATGATGGAGCCTTGTGATGTCGATTCAAATTCTTTTGGGGGAATCGTTGATTGCACAGAAGGTGATAGCAAGCTGATGTAAAGTGTTCCTTGTCGTGGTTCCGACCTTTATGAGAGGAGCATCTTGATCGTGTTGTCCCTGGGTTGTGTGGGACTTTGTTGTGGGTGGGCTGGGTGGAATCAGTCACTAAATGCTTTATTTCCTCAAGTTTGTCGGAACACTCGGTTTTATGGGTTAGACTCACTGTGGGTCAATTGGAAATGGATGGTTCAGTTGTGAACCTTTTCTTTGAGTGGTTGCCTCGTTGTATGAGACAAATTTGAAAGAAGATCAAATACGGTTTTGTGTATGAGGGAATTTGATTGGTGCCCTGTGGGGCTAATCATTTTGATAGTAAATAATGATTTTTGATCCTGTTGTTTCCAAGGGCAACTGTTGAAAAGATAAAAGTTGTGTTTGGATTCCTAGAGGGTTCCGGTGTTAATCGATCAGGAATAGTGGTATACTTGGATTGGGTTAGAAGTTTGTTGGATTGAAAAGCCTTGTGTGGCTCCGTGGTTTAAGTTTAGCGACCCGTGTTATAGCTTTGATATGGTAGGGCTAGCTCGTTCGATGATATGGCTTGAAAATGGCTATGCGGTTATAAAGGTTAATCATTGAGGAGAGATGTGAATCAGGGTTTCTTGGTTCTTAGGGATTGAATTTGGAACCCCAACTGCTCAATCGAATAGAATTGAGTGATTCGTGAAAAATTTGGTTGGATGCTTAATAGAGTGTTGTGACTTATGTAATCGTGTCATCATGAGTTGATGATTTGTGGCATAATTTGGGAATTTGGTATCTGCGGTTCCAATAGTGCCTTCGTGTGGGAGATGTGAATTCTCAAGTTAAAAAGAAAGAAAAAAAAGACAAGTGACTCAAGTTTTGGAGTCTCGTGCGTGAGAAGTACCCAACTTTGTTCTTTTTGGGTGTTTCGTTTTGTCAGTCGGTTTCCGTTGTTCTTGATGGTGTTCTGGTGGTGTTCAGAATTCGAGGTCGAATTCTGTTAAAGGGGGGAAGAGTGTAATACCGCGAATTGTTTTACCAAAGTTTGGCCGAAATTGTTTTTGTCGTCTCGCAATTTTAAGAATATTATTTAAAGGTTTCGGGTTTTTCGTAAAAACTTATCGAATTGGGTGTTTTCTTCCGAGCCGTACAGTTTGGCGGCAAGTTGTTTTTCTTGTTATTTGTCTTTTCGCGCCAAGAATTTATTTGTTCGCGCTACTGGTTAAAAGTTGGACTTTGGTTTTGGAGGGGTTTTTAGGAATTTCCCTCCCTTACCTAACCTCTCTCTCCCTCTCCTTTTATGTGTGGCTGTCATTGCTTGAAGGGTCGACCGACTTTTTTCTCTTTTGTGCCGGCCGAACCATCTCCTGCTTTGCTTGCCTTTTTTCCCCGGCCTTCCTCCGCCGAGCCATCTCTCGGCGATCGCTCCCTAAGCGTCGCCTGCCGCCTCAGGCGTCGCCCTTGGCCATCTCCTGGCGCCTCCTCCTGCGCTGCCTCTGGTGGCCGTGCCATGCGCCTCTCCCGGCTCTGGCGACCTCCTCGGTGAGAAACTTCCAGAAGAAGAAGACTGCAGCCTCCCCCCACCTCCCTTTCCTCCTTGAGTAAAAGATCTGAGGTAAAAACCCTAAGTGGTGGGGATCCTTTTGGCTTGCATGCAAGGTGTTTATGCTATTGCTTAGCTAGGACCCCTAATTTTGAGATGTTGGGGGTTGGGGAATGGAGAGACTAGAGTGATTTGAAATTTCTGTTTCGAGCAGATTTTTGCCCCTGTTAGAGCTGCTATTTGAAAATTCTACAAGTGTTTCCTGGGGGTTTGGCTATAACGAAAGTTGTAGATAATTGAATAACTTTCAATAGAGACCGAAATCACTAAGTTTTGTTCAGCCATTTGAAAGTTATGCCCGTTTTACCAAGTGCTGTTTCGGGTTGGCAGATTTCTGTTTTCGGGTTTTAGGAATGGGTTGTGAAGTCAACTTAGTTATGAGTCTTTTGTTGAACTTTGGGCGTGTTTTTGAGTGGGTTATATCCATGTGCAGGTGGTGTGACCCCGGGTGTGGCAACCTCATCCCGCCACACCGTCTCGAGAAGTTGAAGGCAAGTGCATCAATTGATTAAACTTTGTGAATGGTAGATTGAATGTCTTGATCGATTTGATATGTGAGCCGCTAATGCTTGTTGTGGTTATATTGACAACACTAGTATGGGTAGGCTGTATGAGTACCCATGAATGACATTAAAGGATGAAACTTGCATGTGCATCCTTGTTTGTTTGCTATGTGTGCTACATTGAAAAATTATGTGTCTTGTCTATGTGACTTGTTGTGATAACTTGTGTTCCATGTTGATGCTCACTAGTAGGATTAGGGTATTATTGATATCAAAGACATGAGTTTTGAGTCAAGAATAATGGTTCAATTCATATTCATGATAAAAGATTATGGTTTTTGTATGAAGTATTGATGATAAATGAATGTGAGGACGGAGTAGGGAATTGATTTGCGAAAATGGTTTGATTTATGATCAAGATAGATGGAATTAGTAATTACTCGAGTATTGGGGATGTGAGTATGAATATGAATGTTGAGGATGTGATTACGAGTGCTGAGAATGTGAATGGTAATTTGTGGATGTAAGAAGTGGCTGATGTTTATGTATTTGGCTATGGCTATACAAATGTGAGAAATGAATGTAGTTTGCAAATTTGTTTATGTCTATTGCATTTGTGCATTCATGATGGAAGAGGCGACCCATTCTGATGCGGGCCTCTGTGTTAGTGATATGCTCTAGAGGCGATCATGTGAGATGATTGTATCATACGTCTATGTTCATGTACTTATCAGTCCCATGAATAAATGTCAATCCTTTGTTCATTGAGTATGACTTAATTGTGAAACACATTGGTTATATGATATTATTCTAAACGATCCTGGTCACATATCATTATGTGGGACAATAGTGATCGACCAAAGACATGTATTGATTGATGGTAATGTTTCACATACCATAGATATGGAGATATCAAATCAATAATGTAGGCACATGTTAGAGAACATGGGGTTGGATAGACTGCCCGAGACATCGATGAGATTGTTATCTTAGAAGTGCCATCATGGTCTAGTCTCGAGTGGTATACCTATACGATCCTTTGACCTGAGATTCTTATTAATTCTCAGCATGTGTAATTGTATACTTTGGGGCTATCAAACACTTCTCCGTAGCAGGGGAGTTATAAAGGTAGCTTACGAGTATGCCATGAAACATGACGTGAGATATAAGAGATCAAGATGGAATTTGCCCCTCCTTGATAACGGGAGAGATATCTCTGGGTCCCTCGGTGTGGATGGATAAGGAAAAGTGCAGGGCCATGCCAAAGTGATTAAAGTGTTAATCACGAATTATATCCATTACATTGACGAGTGAATGGGTCGAGCTACCACAAGGATGGCACGCATCTTGCCTTGAGCTTGACTGGTATCGCGTGGCAAAAGGATCGGTATATGAGTATATCAAGGTTCAGCCGATACGATCACTCTATGCATTCGGGGACAACATGTCTGCTAGGAACCATCGTTGTCGATGGCACGGAAAAGAGGTTTCTAGGGCCATGGCCGTTATGCATGAACCTAACGGGTCACACACTTAACGGGTTGGATCATGTCTGATGGATTGGATCCATTAGTCGGTTTACACGGATTTGGATCCTCTGGCGTCTTAATGGATTTCTACTGTAGAAGATCCATTAGTGTGAGTCCTAGTGGGCTTCTATTGTAGAAGGCCCGTTAGTGCACTCTATATAAAGGGGCGTGGGGTGTGTGCGTGTGAGGCTCTCCTACCACAAACCCTAGCCGTCATTGCATCCCACCGCCCTAAACCCTAGCCGCACGCGTGGGTGCTAGCACACCAGCGCGCGGTGATCCTACCCTGGACGTGTGGATACCGTAGAAGCGTCGTTGCATCTGCCTCGGCGCTGATTGGTGAGAACGTCTACTTCCTCTACAGCGTTGCGTGCGCGATAGCGAGGAGGAGACGATCAACTCCGGCATCTACTACTGTACTTTGGAGTACGCGGGGACGCTTCACCCACTCTTCTTCTGCTGCTAACGTGCTCCTAGGGTAATGATCCATGATCCACTACTCGCATGTATCCTGGTTGAATGCGTAGAAAATTTTTGTTTTCAGCTAGCGTAGCCTACGCATTCCCTTCACTCTGTGCTCATATGTAGTGAGCACGAAAGTCCTACCTCGTAGTCCCGTATACGTGGTTGTATGGGAGCGAGTCAGTAAGAGTAGGCACCCTCCACCACGGGGCGGAAGGGAAATGAGAGGGTGCACACCGACGGGTGTGCACTTGGCACTACCGGTATGTGCTAAAAGAGGAGATGAGACATGCATGATGCATCATATGCATGAAAATTGTGAAATCCGCATTGCATTGACAATGATGAATCATGTTTAATGAGTTGATTGTGATGTATGGATATAAGATTCTCCTTTTGTATGGCATATTTGCATCTGCACTGCATTGACAATGATGAATCATGTTTAATGAGTTGATTGTGATGTATGGATATGAGATTCTCCTTTTGTATGGCATATTTGCATCTGCACTGCATTGACAACGATAATCATGTTTAATGAGTTGATTGTGATGTATGGATCTGAGATTCTCCTTTTGTATGTTTTGTGCACTTGAGCATGAAGACAGCGAATGGAAATTGTTAATGGTTAATCGTGGAGCTAATGGCATTTATAGATTGAGGATTGAGTCGTGGACTCATCCAAAAGTGGCTATCGAGGTATGAGTAAAGTTTAAATAATTCTTGAGATGGTTGTGGTATTTGGAATCAGTTTTCGGTTCAATTATTTACCAAGTTCAGTCAAGTATTTGAATATGTTACTTTTCAAAGTATTGGTATTTCGTTTGATTCGGTAGCATTTCTTTATTGTTGCACTTTGCTAAGTCTTGGACTCACGCTTGTTTGCTTCCTGTTTTAGGTACCTTGAAGCTGATTCATCGGGTTGGGAGTAGTAACACGTGCATGACTGCGGTCTCCAACCATTCATTTAATCAATTCATTAATTCTGGATGTAATTAATTCGGTTGTAATGTGTTGTTGTCATGGTGAAGTTTATTAGTTCCTTTTGGATGTGTGATTGACTATCTAAGGACCTGCTAGAATGTTTCATTCTATTTTGAGTGATTGATATATCCTATAACTGTTTTGTTCTTTTATCTGCTGAGTGGATGTCCTCTGTTCTAGAGGGGTCATACCGAAATTTTGTAAATTTCGGTGGCTTAGTTTTAAGCCAGATTAAGAGTTTAGAGATTGAATTCCGTTTCAGTCTTTTTCGCTAGAGGTGTCAGTAGTTATTTAGAGTTTTTGCTAGCATTTGTGGCGTGTTTGGCGCCGGAGTGTTACAGGCGCGCCCTCCTCCCCCTCACCATTACTCCCTCCGTTCCAGTTCTTTTAAAAGGCTAATAACAAGCCATGGTATCCACAAACTTATTCACTCTAATTTGATTTTATTTGTTCTTCTCTTTTAGTTTGCCTGAAACTATTTTAACTTACAAAGAAGATGTCGTCATCTAATCCATTGTCTCAAGGAAATGATGTGCCCACAAAAGAAAAATCGACCCGCGCTGCAAGAGGACCAAACAAAAGGCCAACAGACCGATATACCATTACGGAGATCGATCCAAAGGATGGGACCCCTACAAAGCCAAAAAAGGCAGCGAATGCATTTCGGAATATGTGCGGGATAGTAGCACGGGAACATGTTCCGATCACGCTATCTTCCTAGAGGTTGCTGACTATTGAGACTCGCATGCCTTGCTGACAAAAATTCTTTCATCGTTCGACATTCCAGAAGAATCCGCTCCCCTAGTGCGACGGTATGCACTGCTAGTGGCAGGAAAGGCATGGAAGACCTTCAAGCACACGCTTTTCATAGACTACGTCAAGAAGGATATGGTTCCATACTCTAAGTATGGGTTCATTGATGAGGACACGTGGCGGCGTTTTGTTGAGATGAAGACGACAGACGAATTCGTGCGTCAAAGTGAAGCAAACAAGGCCTTGCAGGCAAGGAACACTCACCCCCACGACTGCAACGCTGGCGCTACGGGGAAGAGAGCGCAATGGGACGGGGAGGACGAGGAGGGTATTCGCCATTTGCATCGATCACAGATCAATGTGCTAGAGAGCGGCTAAGAGCGAGGTCACCGCCACGCCCTCCGCAACTGCCTCCTTTGTAAACCCCACAGACGAGGAAGTGCGCTAACGCCGTAATATATAAATCGAACTACCAATTTTACGTAATTAGTCCATGACTTCATAAGTGAAATAACTTGTCGGGATCTTGCGGTAGCATTGAGTACACAATCGGACGATGGCTCTTTTTGCCGACGGGGAGAAAGATGCACTTTATCCATGGCCTTGGGAAACAAGGAACACCCCTGTCGTACCACGAGGCAAAGGGGTTTTTGTTCCATGGAAAACTGGATTCCCAGACGACTTGGACAAATACCGAAATAAGAAGAGAACTAAAGCCGAGCGCGAGTCAAACCTTATAAAGAATTTGGATGAGAAGCTGAGAGGAGAGTTGAGGGAAGAACTGAGAGAAGAATTTTACGATAGGATAAGAAACCTCGAGGAAAGGCTCAGCAATCAAGAAAGAAATACTGCACAAGCCCCAGAAGTATGTCCGCAAGTCAGCCCCACTGTCCATAAGAGTAGCTGTGCATCCGCCCTAACATAGATGAACATAGCGGAATTATCCTCAGATGTGACATTAAGGTGGCCACGCAAAGGCAATCTCCAAGTGAGAATTAACAATGGCACTTCCTCTCTACTACCGCTTGGGGCATGGCGATCCATCCACTAAGGGACCATGGTGCACTGTACCATGATAATGCCGAGTTTCACCAAGGTCAATGTGGACGGGGTATTTGATAGTTTCAAGATTGTCGATCTACAGAAGCCGCCAAATGACGAGATCGTGAAACTGGGAGATGCTATTGGCACATTCATCCAATGGCCTAGCAGCGACATCTCCTTGGTCGTCCCTTCTGTCATGCAACAACCGCAACGATCTGATTCGCCTATTGTATCTGATCAGTTGGCTACCAAATCAGCAGTCGTAGCCCAGACTCCACTTGATGCACATAATGTTGACTTATTTCCTGCCCATTCCTCTCCCGTGAAGGCTTCATACAAACCAAAGAAAGGCAAGAACAAACGGAAGAAAGAAAGGCAAGAACAAATCGACTATCCATCTGCTGAGTTGGCTAAACAATACAAGCTAGGAGAGCCGTTACTAACGAAAGGCAGCATAACTTCACTTAGTATGGCTTGCCAACAATTGCATTTATGGTACACCCAACAAGCTAGAAAGCCAGAGCATGAACGTACAACAAATATCATGGTTAAGTTCAAGTATTAACATCTATTAAACGACACGGCGGGGGGCTTCTTCGCGGTCGATTTTCTGGACTTGTTCCATCTCTACAACCTCGACGCCCTCGACGCCGCACTCATGAGATGCTGGACATTGTAAGTGTGTGCTATCACAGTCTATATTCGTCTAATAGTGATAAATGTCCTCCAATATATATATAATTCGCCTTTGTATATATAGATACATGGTACTTGAAGCGACACAGAAGAAACAATCGATGGGTTTCCTCGACCCACATATAGTCTCAAAGCAAACAATGAATGAAGATATAAACATGGTCGAGAAATACGTGATACGTGCATTGCTAGCACAAAAGATAAAGAATTCATACTTCTACCCTATAACCTGCAGTAAGTGCTACACCACATGCTATACTTTGGTTTGTACTGACACACAACTCGTTTCATTCATTGTCCGCTAGATATACCGTAGGTTTCATTGGGTTCTAATTGTAATTGAACCAGCCACAAACCGGGTTAAGTACCTTGATTCCGAACGTGGTGGAAACCACGACTTGGTACCTATCGCAAAATTACTCACTAGGTAATCACGTATCCTACGTACATGGTCGTGTAAGTTGTTCCAAGTTTATATTGCTATTGGAATGGCTTAGTCTAACCTTTTGCAATCTCGTAGAGCGTTCAAATTGTTGAAGGATCAGACTAAACTATAGCATGATTTTACCTTTCCGGTATCCGCTATACACAATAATCCTATATCAAACCCCGTAATAGTGACTCTAGAACTAACCTATTTTTTATTTGCAGTGCCACCAGCAAGGTCAGGGAAATAACCTATGTGAATTTTATGTTTGCCACAACATGCTAACAATCGTCAATACAAAAATAGCAAGACGGTTTAAATCGTTGGATCGAGACCCATTTGAGCAACATTAGAGGGAGAGTTTGTTACTTCCTGCTCACCGAAGTAATAAATAAAAAAGGCGCGTTCCACGCAAGCTAATAACTTCTGGAGTTGTACAATTGTCAAATGGTATTCATTCGGAAAATATGTCAAAAACTTGCGGTTATTCTTGTTTGTACGATTCATTGTATTGTCACATGATATTATCCTTAATACATATTTGCTCATCTTGAATGCAACGTACAACTTAACAATGTCTTGCTTGTTGGAACTAGATGTTTTTCCTACACCCTCAGCAGAACCTCCATTATTTATGGTTTGTTGTTCGAAATTTTCATCTACTTAGGTATTCCTGCATCAATATTTATGAGACACAGCCAGTTATAGATGTTGTAATTGAATATCTACACTTCCTATATGCATTGAGGCAACAGTTTGTCCGATCAGGATAGACTTAAAATATAAACATTTGTAGCGCTTTTTCTCCCTTCTTATGATAATGTTGATGGAACTCGATTAATAAATCAACAAAAACCCGCAGCAGCATGGCGAGGTGACGGCAACCATAGTCTGCTTGATCGAACCTGACACACTGGAGTGTGTGATTTGTTTCATACCATACGAAGTGGCCTTGCGCAGCGTCACCGTCGTGCCACGGTGCAAAGTACCCGGACGACATGCTCTTACGCAGCGTCACCGTCGTGCCACGGTGGGAGAACATGGTACTTTGAAAAAAATTGTAGATGTACTTCATAGATTACTCTAGGTAGGCTAATTAAAGATTGAACAAATGTGATTGCAAGTCGGGTCTTCCATGTCCTTGGGTACTTCATAGATCATTCCATGTCAAGCGAGCACGTCACCTCGTGGCTTCGCCTCTCGGTGTACCAGACGCTCTCCTGGCAGCCATGCTTCTTGAACTTGCAGGGGCTTATTTTTTTTAAATCATTTTAGTGTGGAATAAGAATGATTCATTATTTTTATTAAGCAAATATATTCTAAATAATATATGAATTTTTTTCATATTATTTTGTACAGTTGTTTTCGGGATTGTGATATATATGTGTCACTTTTTATACACATACATCTTTATACACATAAATATATAATTTTATACACATACATTTTTGGTCAACAAAATATACATACACATATCACAAAATACACATACCCATACTCCAATCAAGAACACACCGTGCACACCAACTAACAAAAGTCACAAAAAATTCTGAAAAAAAATGTTAAAAGAGAAAATTCTGACAAGTTTAATGAGTTAAACTTGTCAGAATTTTCTCTTTTTTGTAACTCTCGATATATAATGAATTTGATCTTGAAATTTCATACATAATTAGGGCAATCTATGAAGAACATAAACTACAATTTCATACATAGGTTCAAATTCATTATATATCGAGAGTTACAAAAAGAGAAAATTCTGACAAGATCTTGAAATTTCATACATAATTAGGGCAATCTATGAAGAACATATAACAAATTTAAAAGACTTAGAGGTAACACCCATACTCCACTTAAGTGTATGCTCACTGTCACCCAAAAGTCACCCATATTCCACTGAAGAACACATACAAATATTTAAAAGAACACATACAAATATTTAAAAGACTTAGAGGTGACACCCATACTCCACTTAAGTGTATGCTCACTGTCACCCAAAAGTCACCCATACTCCACTGAAGAACACATACAAATATTTAAAAGACTTAGAGGTGACACCCATACTCCACTTAAGTGTATGCTCACTGTCACCCAAAAGTCACCTGGAAAACCTCTCATGGGCACCCAGAAATATGAATCGATTCCTCACACGTGCGTTGGACTTAGAGGTGACACCCATACTCCACTTAAGTGTATGCTCACTGTCACCCAAAAGTCCTGTGCATGGAGTATTGACTAAATGACCCTCACTCAAACAAATATGAGCCACATAGTCACACCGTACACACTTACGCGTCCATGAGAGTTTCGATTCCATTCCGAATATCCATACCGGGATTGAAACTAAGCAGTTGTCACAGTATAAACATAAACTACAACTATTACAACTACTTACTATTACAAGTAGTGGCCGACCGACCAAATATTACAAGTCCAAAGTACAATGCAGCGGAAATAATACACATACACTTATCTTTACAAAACAAATATTTACAACACATGTATACATCTTTCAAGAACAGTTACAAAGCACCAAATTGAAGTTTACTTTTGGCTGCAATATAAATAACCATAGACCAAAATGATCAAAACAGCACATGATTCCATACTGATTCATAATAACAGATTACATCATATAGAATGAACGCAGTATCAGTGATATCAAGAAGGGTAGAAAAATGAACAAGGCAACTAGCATAAAGCTCAACTTGTTTATTTTGAGTGTTCTTAGATGTCAGGTTGCCCAAAGGCCCTCCTCGCCACCAGGGACGAGTAATAGACTAATTTGTGACAACCTTACCTTAGTTATTGATTAATTCCCAGCGAAGTAAATTAATTTAGGATTAATATATCAAAAGAGTTAACCAAAAGATCAAACACAAATGCATGATTCAAAAATGGCCAATCTGACATAATTGTGAAGATGCCAAAAATTATGTAGACTATGACATTCTGGAGATGAATCAAGCCTACCATGGCCGAAGGGAAGTAAAACATATATATGTATATATTTGCTCTCAGAGTTTAAGGGTTTGAATGAAGATTAGAATCTTCACCTCAATCAAAAATGTGCAAAACAAATACTCTAGTAAATAAGGCCTCAAATCCTTACCACCTTATCATGCACAACAAGAATTGATTTTTTAATGTTCACTGTAATTAAAGTTCTTAAGCCAAGTAGTGTTCAGTTATTATTATTCAGATCAGTATATATATCAAACTAGATCAATGCCCGTGCGTTGCTACGAAAAATAATTTTGGTAACGAAACATAAAGCTCAAACAACAAAAGAAAATTGTGCTACAAGATCAAACATCTATTTCTCCAAATTACACAAGTTTTTATTGTCAAAACTGAAGTCAATCATCAAAATGTGGGGAACCTACAAAACCTTATCAGGTTGGATGAAGTTGCCAAGAAATCCAAAGCGCAATCACAAGATACATAACCCATTTTTATTGAAATATGGAGAGTGCGCGAAATTGTAAGTCTTGGATCCCGAGGGACCCATGTTTCTGCATCTTCGTTTTTCTTGCTGCAGGTGTTTTGATTAGAGCAACCAGTTTGGACAGTGAAACAAGGATGGAGAAGGCAAACGAAGAAAGGAATGTTTTTTATGCTACATGAGTGTCTTTTGTTTTCAGATGTTGTAGGGTGTAGTTGTGTTTGTGTAGACCTGGAGCTAATATTCAATTAGCTTGGTCCTGTAATTGATAAGGAGTAAATGTACCCTGTTTATCCAAATTCCAATTCCTTATGCAATGCCAACTAAACTTCAGTACAACAGTTTACCACAACCAAAAATCACATCCTACTGGATAATCAGGTTCGATCTCTTGCCACATTAAACATGAACAAATCTCTGACGATTGCACACACACAGAGAGAGAGATGCCTCACCTTGTAACTCAGCTGCTAAAGTGGAAAGAGGTTCCTACATGATTGCGAAGGTACCAGTCATGTAAATCAATTGATAGACACAACAGTTATTAATATGAAAGGCAAAATGAAAGCAGGTCAACAAAGTTACAAATTAATCTAAAACGACTCTACAAACATACAGATAATCATAACAGTGTATTACTGTTTTCCACCATTAAAATATGCCTAAAATTCACCAGTTTCAACAAATACCTTAGAGATATCCAACTAATTGACCTAAATAATAGATCAATATCGAAGCTTTAAGATGTAGCTCTCCAACTCCTCAGATAGATTAATATCCGCTAAGAACCAACCAATGTTCAACGCTTTCAAGAAAATATAGTGTAAATTATTATATTTTATTTGATCACAAACTCGAAATACTATCCCAGAAACATCCGCCATTTGGAACCCCGCTTGCAAGTCACAACAGAGCACAAAAATTCGACACTGAAACTACTCTGCCTCAGCATGGACTGAACAAACGGCGAATATTAAACTTCCCACTCTACAACCACGACCACATCCGAACTAACTACTCGAAGATACAGAATCAGACCAAAATTACGAAATGTTACATGAGCAAATGCAACCAAACAAGCAACCATGGTAAGATCAAATGATACCTCTTCGCCACGACGCCTAGTCTCAGAACCACTTCTCCAATCTGCGGCCTCTACAAAAATCAAACCGAATCAACAATCGGAAGAACACAACACATAAGAAACGAAATGAAGACAAATGGGATTGAATTTGAATCGACAGAATCACTCACTTCCCCAAAGCACTTCGCCAACTTGAGTCCCCAAAGCACCGAAAGACTTGGCCCTCCATACGATCTCTTTTTAACTGTAAGCGACATGCAAGTAAAGTGTAACATGCAAGGAAATAACAAAAATCAGAAATGGCAGTAACAGATATTCCTTTATTAATTAAGGAAGGCATCCCAGTAACATATATTCTTTTCTTAATTAAGGAAGGCATCCTGCAGAAAAGGAATGTGTCACAAAAGACTTACCCTTAGCTGCTGGGGTTGGCGGGGAGGGGCGGTGGGCCATGGCGGTGCAGGAGAGGGGAGGCCGAGGCGTTGGAGGCCGTGGAAGGCTGTGAGGAAGGAGGGGAAGTCACCGGAGAAGCGGATGGCGCCGAGGTCAAGGACACGGAGGTGGTCGCGAAGTGTTGTGCCCCCGCCATGAGAGCGCTGCCATGGAGGCGAGGCCTGAGGGGCGGTCACAGAGGATCCAGATGGAGGGCGGAGGCGCCGGAGAGAGTGTTGGTGGCGAGATCGAGGTCGAGAGCGCGGGGGCAAGGCTTGAGCTCGAGGTGGATGGCACCGGATGGTGAGGGACTCGAGGCCGAGAAGGCACCCAAATCTGGAGGCGGCCATGGGAGGCGGATGGAGGTGAGGGCGAGGGTAGGGCTCCTCATGGATGGAGGTGAGTGTTGGGCCGCAAGGTAGGAATGCACACGCGCGGGAAATGGGCCACAGGGTAGGAATGCACGATACATCGAGAGAAGGGGATCCAAGGGGTTGGTGGTAGAGAACGGACCACCACCAACTCAAAATTAGAAGTAGTAGAGATATGCCAATTGATCAGCAATGTATGCATGCGATCGGAAAGACAGTAGCAATATATGAACTACCAGACAAAAGCTTACTGAACCTAATGACAATATATCAATAAGATTCAGGACTGCAAGCTAGCCGAATAAAATAGACTCCCAGGAACCAACAGATAGGGTCTCACAGAACCTAACGACAACAGATCGATAAGATTCAGTGCTACAGGCTAGCTGAACAAAAGTGACATAACCACTACTGAACAACAGGCAGTCTGAACAAATGAATATACTAATCACAGGATGTAAACTGAACAAGAACCACAAATTGATAGTGAATAAATCAGTACTTCTATAGCATGTAAGTCTATCAGTTTAAGGCCTTATTCACAAAATAAATGTCTATCTTATTGATAACCCTAGAATCATCACAGATTAGTTGTCACAAATTGTCTATTGCAGTCCCAAATCCTCATTGAACACTATACCCACATGCTAGGTCCCCAAGCCAAACGAATTGACTGGCCCCTTAGCATCTGCATATTTACATCTGCACATGCACATTTGCACATTCACAATCACATTCACATTCACATCTGCACATTCACATCTGCACATGCACATTCACACATCGCAAGAGCAGTACCAAGGCGACGGCGGGGACATCAAGCAACATTCAACATTCGGGCCTCTGTCATAAGTTCGCAAGAGGTGTACCACGGCGGGGAGATGCGAGGAGGTCGACGTGATGGCGGGGAGACAGTGGGGAGGTCGAGGCGACGGTGGGGAGACAGCGTGGAGGTGAAGGCGACGGCGATGTGCTCTGAGGCGAGGCGACGAGGGCCGACCTGAGTCGAGGCGACGCGGCGGTCAGAGGCGATGGCGGCCCGAGTCGAGGCGGCGGCAGGGAGCTCTAACACGAGCCGACGGCGATGGTCCCGGCGCCGGGCGGCGGTGGGAGCTCCGAGGCGACGGCGCTGTAAAAGTGAGAGGAGGGCGCGGCCTAGGGTTAGGGTAACTAAAAGGAGAGCGCGGTGTTTTAATATTTATAGGGGTGGAATATCACTGCCGGGCCATAAATATAACCGAAAATGTTTTTATCACTGCCGGCCCACTCTACAAACCGGCAGTAATAGTTGAATATTACTGCCTGTTGGAGATACACCCAGCAGTGATATTTATTATCACTGCCGGTTCCTAAAACAAACCGGCAGTGATAAGCTGGTCCTGGCCAAATTCTATTAAATTTTATCCAAATTCTCTAAAATTTTTTGGAGGCATACTATAGGACATCTAATCTTTTATTTAAATATTTCCCTAAATTTTTATTAGGTTCTAAAATTATAAAAATCAAATTGCTAACTATTTTAATAGTTTTAATATTTCAAAAATCAAATAATGCTTGCAAATTGAACACAAATGCACCAAATTCACACAAATTCAAGTGCAAATCAAAATCACAAAAATCCAAATGCGTTGATATGCTAGTCTCCGACCAATTAAGTGAAACTTTCAATTTGATCCAAAGAAAGCATAACCTCAATTTCCATTATTGCATATATTACATTAATTGTTACATGTGAGAAAATAAACATGTCGCTCATACAAAAGAAAGCATACATTTCATTACTACAACTAAGTTACGATTCGACCTTCGTTATGATCATGCATATGTACGTAGCGTCACTCTCTTCTATGGTACTTAGGTCAACGTCCTCTCCAAAAGGGGGAAGCTCATCGAATTGGTTGTACTCTTCCTCGTCGACAACATTCTCAACTCCAACAATCCTTCTTTTTCCTTGAATCACCACGTGGCGCTCCTTGTTAGCCGGTCGCCATAAAGAAGATTTGTGTAACAGAATTAGCAAGTACGAATGGTTCTTCTCTGTATCCGACGAGTTTGTGGTCCACGGTAGTGATACCGTACTTGTCGATATTCACGCCCCAGGAAGTCTGACCCATTGGCACCGAAAGAGAGGGACCTTCAAAGGTCCATAGTCAAGCTCCCAAATCTCTTCTATGAATCCGTAGTAGGTTTGCCTATTTTCATTGTCATGTCATAGGCATCTATACGGATACCGCTATTTTGATTAGTGCTCTTTTATCTTGCGCTCTTGTATAAAATGTAAAACCATTTATGTCAGATCCTTCAATGTCCGAATTGTAGTTGACGGTCCCCGAGCCATCACTTTCAACCGAAAAGTACTGTCTCAGACGCATCATGTGTCTACGCAACCAATCACCGAAATTATCTCTGTGCTTTCTCATGAGCCAAACCTCCGACCTCCACAGGTTTGTTTTGGATAGCACGTTCTTGTGCATGGTGACATACGGGCCACCACAACAGATTGTCCCAAAACTGCGAAATGTGCTGGTGTAAATGAAGCTAGATTGCTAGTACGTACTGATTTCTTGCCTAGTGTCCCTTTCCCCTGTAGCCTTCCCTCATGCCGAGATACAGGCACACCAATCGGTTTGAGATCCATATAATCGACGCAGAACTCAATGACCTCCTCGGTTCCCCAGCCATCGGCAATATAGCCTTCCGGTCGATTTCGGTTACGAACATATTTCTTTATAACCCCCATGAATCTCTCGAAAGGGTACATCTGATGCAGAAATACGAGACCAAGAATCCATATCTCTTTCACAATGTGAACAATGAGATGGACCATAATATCAAAAAAAAGATGGAGGGAAACACATCTCAAGCCTGCACAAAGTGTGGACCACGTCTTCCTGTAGCTTATCTAGTTTTAATGGATCGATGGCCTTCTGTGAAATCGCGTTGAAGAATGAACACAACTTGATAATTGGGTCTCGGACTTTCTCTGGCAGAACCCCCCTAATTGCAATTGGAAGCATTTATATCATCATCACGTGGCAATCGTGAGACTTCATACCAATTAACTTTAAGTCTTTCATTGAGACTAGTCTCTTTATATTACAAGAGTAACCAGATGGAACTTTGACTCCGTGCAAGCATTCGCAAACGCTAATTTTCTCTTTCTTACTCAAAGTGTAGCAGGCTGTGGGAAGGTACTTTTTGCCTGTATCCATTTTTTCGTGATGCAGCTCCTTCCTCAGTTTCATATCTTCGAGGTCCATCCTTGCTTGATGTGTATCTTCGTTTTGCGTGTATGTCCAAGAAGATACCAAGCAAACTATCACACACGTTCTTCTCTATGTGTATGACGTCAATTGCGTGTCGAACTTCCGTGTGCCGCCAATAAGGTAGGATCTAAAATATCGATTTCTTTTTCCACAAAGGAGCCTTATCCCGGGAAGTCGGAATAGATGTACCGCTGGCCCCTTTCCGTGAATAATTGTAAGATCCTTTACAACGGCAAATATCTGTTTCCCAAGGTGATTCTTGAGCTAAGGCGCTCCTTTGTCCCGTCAAAAGCTCTCTTATTATTGCAGACGGTGATCCTTATGAGGAACCTACGATGCCGCATGTAAGCCATTTTTCGGCAGTTCTTCACCACCGGCTAGTCAGATCATCCAAGCACTTGACGATCCGTTGAAGCCTTTTGTCGTCTGCCCGATAAAGTTGCCAAGAGCAGGATAATTATTAATGGTTATGAACAATAATACCCGTAGGATAAAGTTTTCTCTTTTATACTCATCCCATACCCATACACCATCGTTCCACAATATTAGAAGATCTTCAACAAATGGTTTGAGGTACACATCGATATCATTGCCAGGTTGCCTGGGCCCTTGGATCAATAGTGGCATCACAATGTACTTTCGCTTCATGCAAAGCCAAGGAGGAAGGTTGTAGATACATAAAATCACCGGCCAAGTGCTGTGACGACTACTCATGTTACCAAAAGGATTCATCCCATCTGTACTCAACCTGAACCTTATATTCCTCACATCATATGCAAAGTGCTTCTTATATTTTCTGTCGATGTTCCTCCATTGCACGTAATCGCAGGTGTCTCGAGAATTCCATCCTTCTTACGCTCTTCGGCGTGCCATCGTAGCAATTGGGCATGCCTTTTGTTCGCAAACAATCGCTTTAGACGGGGGATTATAGGGAAATACCACACCACCTTACGGGGACACCTCTTCTTCTTACGCCTCACCCCGACATTGTTGCCCTTATACCGCTTTGCTTTGCAAAAAAACACAGGCATCCATGTCTGCAAACTCATTGCGATACAATATGCAATCGTTTGGACATGCGTATTCTTTGTACTTCCAGTCCCACGGTAGACAACCTGCTTGGCCTGGTACGTAGTTGAAGGCAACACGTTACCCTCTGGAAGCAAGTCCCTCAAGAGACATAACAGCTCAGTAAAACTCTTAACGGACCAACCATTGCTTGCCTTCAGCTGCAGTAGTGAAAGCACGGTATCTGACTTTCTATGATCCTCCTTGCAGCCCAGGTACAATGGCGTTGTAGAGTCCTCTACCATACGCTGGAACTTTTGAAACTCCCTTTCGCCGTGAAGTTCCTCCCCATCATGCAAAGATTTGATCTAGATCATCTTCGTGGGTATCAACGAACGATCTTCCACCGCCATATCGTTGTCTCGCCATCTTCATCAATGTGTTGCCCTTCATGTACAATATCATCTTCATCAATGTGTTGCCCTTCATGTATAATATCATCTTCACCGTGTTCGGTCCAACAGTATAGCCAACCTTGAAACCCCTTCGAAGCAAGTGTGCACGTATCGACTCTACGCTACAAAACATCTTCTCATTTTTGCAATCAACGATGGACAACACATATAGTCCGCAAAGTTTCTCGACTTGTGTGCCGCACCGCATTCGTAAAAACAAGTCACACCATTAAAGAACTCGACCGCGACGGTCCGTGTCATACATCCACCTTCGGTCCATCTACGCTAATTATATCAAACTACATTTCAAGATATGAACAAACGATATCAAAATAATTTATTCTTTACAAAGAGTCATATAAAAATATTCAACTAGCAATTCTCATTATTTATAATTCATCTAGCAATTTTACTATTAAAAAATCCATATAACAAATTTTCATTAATTAAATTAATTACAATTATGCATAATTGTCCATCTAGAAATTTTTATTACTTAAACATCCACTACATCACTAAAAAGGATATGAATTTACGCAAATAACAATATAATTGTAAATGATTAGTTTTACAAATACATCTAGAAATTTTGCCTATATATATTAAAATACATCAAACCTTTTTCACTATTTAAATATCCATCTAGCATTTTTAATTATTTAGAAGATTTCTTCATTTCATTTTATTATGTAGCGCTAGCTATTAAATTAAATTAATCTACAACAAACAAGCATATAATTGAATATAAGGATATATTTCTAAATAATTATGTATCTTCCAACCTTCATTATTGCAAAATCCATCTACCATTTTTCATTATTTAAATATTCAACTAGCAATTCTCACTATTTATAATTCATCTAGCAATTTTACTATTAAAAATCCATATAACAAATTTTCATTAATTAAATTAATTACAATTATGCATAATTGTCCATCAAGCAATTTTCATTACTTAAACATCCACTACATTTGAGCTAGATCTTAATTTGAGCACTACCAACCTAAAATGTTCACACAAGACAATCAGCAATTATCAACATCTATAACACTCAGAAAGTACAATTTTACGACAAATATAACATAGATCAAGTCAAGAACCTCGAAAATTTTAATACAATTTTTTCAAGAAGAACTCGCCAAGATAATAACTACCGAGCAAAACAAAGGCTCCTCTTTGTTCTCTTGGTCGGAGAAGATGTCGACTCGATGAAAAATATGAAAAAATACTAACACAAAATTTCTGCAGCACCTCCCAAAAAATACAACCGAGCAAAGAGCTCCTCTTCGCTTCACCGGGAAAGGCGTCGGTCGTCAAGATCGCTATATAAATAGCTTATCATCGCTGGCTCTGCGAGAACCGCAGTGATAAGGTCATATTACGCGAAAATAGCTTATCATCGCCGCTCCGCAGTAACCGCAGTGATAAGGTCATATTACGCAGAAAACCGGGTTGCGCGAAAATACATATCACCGCCGTTAAATATACGAACCGGCAAGTAAAATTAAATATCACCGCCGGTTGTAAATTAAACCGCAAGAATATATCACTACCGATTTTGGGTATAAACCGGCAGAGATAGTCAGTTATCACTGCCGGTTGGTAATACCAACCGTAGTGATACGCCCCACCTTCAAATCGCCACGCCAACTCAACCGCCGCCGCGCGTTCCTCTTCGCTGCTGCTGTTCGTTCTTCGCCGCCAACCGCTTGCGCTTCACATTCTCTCGCCAACTGTTGTTTTTCCGCTTCGCTCTATATAATTCCCATTCCTTAATCTAAAGCACTCCTCACAATCTACTATGTTGCAAGAATAGCACTTCAAGAAGCGAGCACGTATTGGGCAAAGCCCCGATCTGTCGCTAGAAAAGGAGGAGAAGAAGGAGGAGGTGGAGACGGAGGAGGAGGAAGAGGAGGCAAAGGAGGAGGAGGAGGAGGAGGGCGACGACGACGACAGCGACGGCGGCAAGGTCCTGCGTCGTTGGGGCAAGACCAACTCCGCCACCGAATCGGATTCAGAGGAGAAGGAGGACGAGCACCACCAAGAACTCCGATCACCATCATCGGCAGCCCAAAGGACGAGGAGGAGGAGGACGACAACGACTTTTGGATATAGGGACTAAATATGTAATAATGGACGATATACCTAATTATGTTTTGTAAATGTTCTGTGTTTTAATTAATACATATCCCGCAAATTACAAATTTCGTAAAGGTTCTGTGCGAGATAAATTACAAATTTTTAATATGTTCTGTTTTTTAACTAATTATGTTTCTTATGTTCTGTATCGAAATAATAATGGGGAACAGTAATATCACTGCCGGTTCTATAGTAAAACCGGCAGTGAAAATGGTATTATCCCTGCCGGTTTGTAGACAAACCGGCAATGATAAATCACTACTGGTTGTACATATAAACCGGCAGTGATATCTTCTTATCACTGCCGGTTCTCTATTAAACCGGCAATAATATTGCCTCCATTCCTGCGGGAAATTTATACTATTCTTATCACTGTCGATTGAAACTAGAATCGGCAGTGATAATATTATCACTGTAGGTTGAATTTAGAACCGGCAGTGATAATATTATCACTGCCGGCTCGGACCTACCCGGCAGTGATGGGGGTCGCGGATGACCTATTCTGTAGTAGTGGTAGTTACACAACTATCCGATCATCTACTGTGAATCATGACTAACGAGGCTGGATGACAAGGGGTGAATGACGAGGCCGGCGACAAGGCCGGCATAGCCAGTGCAAAGGCAATACTTTCAGTGGCCCCATAGACCAACAAGGCTATGGACCATGTCAGCACCCACATCTACATCAACCATTTATCATATGCATCGAGAATGCGAAGTGAAGATAAAAACGACGACCGGCACATAGCTTAATCAGAGGTATCTCACGAGGTCACCTCACGGAAGTAATTAACTGGGAGCCTTCCGAGGCATTAAGAGCTAGGAGACTATGTTGCCTATGTCAGATCGCTATGCCAAATGACGCGACAAATCAAGACCCGGAAAGGATAAGGGCCAGTGGTGGGCATTTGGGAAAGTCGGGCTGATAGGCCATGGAGCACAACAATTTTAAGGGAACTTGCAATTTTATGATTCTCCACACTGGCACGTCCGCGCTATATTTGTGTACTTTATTTGTGTACTTTAGTACACTGGCACGTCCGCGCTTTAATCCCCACGTATAGAAATTGCTAGAGCGATTTCTCGTGTCAAACACCTTCGGTTGCTGGCTGAACGGTGGGCATGGTGGTGGCCCCGTTTGCGGTACGCGGCGGCCGGCGGCGTAGCATAAACGGTGGGCTCAGCCGATGCCCCATCTGTAGCACAGATGCTCGGTGTGAACGATGGCTTGGCCGACATTAGTCAAGATGTCGCTAGGAGCGCAAGCTCGGCCTGTGAGATCCAGGGTGGTGCGGTAAGTACGGGCACAATCTAGGGTTGCCATTCACCGTAGGAGCACATGGCGCAGGGGTTGGCAACGGTCCAATTTGTTGGTGAGGCGACAAGGAGGTTGCGGGCTCAGATGGTTTGGACGGATGACCTCAACAGAGGCGACGACGGTGCCGATGGCACTAGCAAGGAGCTTGGGACGGCAGCGTGGTTGGTGTGCATGACATGGCTAGTTGGATCGAGTTGGTGGCGCCAAAGGCGCGAGCGGATCGATACAATCCCAGTGGCACTAATGGCACAGACAATGGGGTCAGCTAGATTGGGGCATGCGGCCAGGGTAGGCGGATGCGCATGGGAGCAAGGCCATGCCGAAGGCACAGGCTCGCAAGAGGGGAGAGGTCGAGTGGAAAAACCAAACCAACCTATTCCACTAATGTGAGCTTGATCAATTAGCAAAACATACTAGATGGCCTACACGAGAGCGTTATCGTGCTAATAACGTGTTGAAGTATTGGTTGTGTACGTTGCCGACGATTACACACAAAAGTAGAAGTAGACAAAAGATATAATCCCGACAGCTTCTTAACTTTATTGCTCTTGCTGGTAGACGATGTATGCATGTACAATATGCAGCCATCTCCATCTTTTGTACAGTGATTGGAGCCATACCTTTCTTTAATAAGACTAATAATCGTATACGACTCTGTGTTTAGATAAGTATCCACGAACCATAATATCACAACGGCATTACTCCAGTCCCATTTTTATTAATGAAACCAGGTATACAAGTTTCCGGCCGGCTCTCCAAATTCACCACACATGTTCAGGAGATTGCAGAACTAAAGATTACATAATAGAGTACGGTCTAACCGTATCTACCACATCTTACATATATTGACAATTGCCACTTGGTTTTCAAATTATCTGTCTCCATTCCATCTTGAGCTTTCTTAACTTCGATCATCTTAATTCCAGCCTGATATCTTCAAATTAACTTCGATCATCTTAATTCCAGAATGATATCTTCCTAGTTATCAGCTTCATCTCCATATCAGCTGGGACGCTTCCCTGATCTTGGACTCCAATCGACAGATAAAGTGTAACCTGGCAACGCATAATTCTCCATTTTCGGAGCATCCCCGTTATCCTCCTCCACAAAACCTGCACATTGCACCATTGTTTACGCTGAAAATTATTGTCTGCATCCACACGAAAGATCCAGATGTTTTCTTTTTCTTGGATTAACATGAAAATTTCAAGCTATTTCTTGTTTTCTACAAATAACATGGGAATTTCTAGCTTTTATCCACAAGGATTAATTTTCCAATTAATATAGATATTTTCCGGGAATAACAGGGAACTTCTAAATTTTTACCGTCAAGGATTAATGTGGGGGTTTCTGAAGTAGCCTTCAATTAATACAGAATAAATAGATAGACATTTATCACATATCATAGATAGCAATTTTGGAGTCCTTCTATACTGTTGGGATAAATCAAGTAACCACGAAATTAATGTTGGTAGAAATAAACATGAGCTAGCTAATGAATTTAAATGCGACTAAAGGGTGCCAATTAGCCTTGTGTTCCCAAGCTGATACAGAGAATCTTCACAACTCATAAACGGTATAAAAGACCTATATAAGCTCATTGTAACCCTCACATGTAAAAAAACTCTAAGGAAGTACAAACATATATAAATTGGTGTACCCTTCGAACAATCGACATTCGCCTCTCTCTTATGTTCTGTTTTCCAACATATGACATGGATCAAATGCAAACCCAAAGCTACGAAGAGATTGTTACCCTAGCTAGCTTGCATTGTGAAAGGAGATCAAAATGTAGAAAGGAAAAAAGAGAAAATTTTTCATGTGTGTGAGCGCACCTACAACGAACAGTGTGAACGGGCAAGACATAACACCCCCAATACTTAAAAGAAGAAAAAGGAACGATGATCGACGCTGCTTGTCACAATGACGCATACCGAATAAAAAGAAATAATACAATTTTTTATAAAAGTGTTTTAATTAAAGATAGAATAAAAAGAAATAATACAATTTTTTATAAAAGTGTTTTAATTGATATATGTTCAAAACCGAGGAAGCAGCCGAAAGCTCAGGTCCTGTTTGGCAACAAGGTTTTGCAAAACCATGGTTTGAGAATTGTCTTGGCATAAAAACTATGGTTTTACCAAACCCCATTAAAACCATGGTTTTTCTTAGAACTCTCAACTGTTTGGCTACAAAGTTTTGGGAGTTGTTTTGGTGCCAAAGCTCAGAAAAATTTGCCCAAGACCAAAGTTTCCAAAACAGAGAAAAAACCATGATTTTGTGAAAACCATGGTTTTTAAAATAGAGTTTTTTGAAGGGCTACCAAACACCTCATGGTTTCTAAAACAGAGTTTTTCTCTAAAACCATGATTTTATCTAGAAATCATGAAAAAACCTTGTTGCCAAACAGGCCCTCAGTTGCGACGCGATCATGAGCGTGACTCGTGAGAACTTGCTAATCTTGACTCATCCTATCGGGCCAAGAAGCTGTTATTGCTACAGTTGCGGTGGGCCTGCTCGGGATCGGACGGCATTTAATAGTTTTGACAAAATTAAGAGGCGTACTAGTGAACCTCAACAACCCTAATCCTTACTTAACACTACGATAAGACTAAGCTCATAGGCTAGAGTTGAAGACAAAGACGTCGACAACATAGGAGAAATAAGTAGATCAAACACCTGGAAATTCTAGTGAAGTCCATGAAGAAGTTAGCTGGTTCTTATAAAAAAAAAAAAGGTAAGAGTTCCTATTTTAACTCTATAGTCCATTTGTGCACACCTACAGGCTTATAGTTCAACTGCAACAAGTGGTGGAACATGTGCCAAGGTGCTCGCCCTGGCCGAGCTAAGTTGAAGAGAGATAATCTCTATAAATTGGTTACCAAATTCTAGTTCTGGTATTAAGGTCCTGTTTGAGTTCTAGATCTCAGTTTCACTTGAGATCTAAAACTTGTAAGCTAAAATAAAATGAATTAAGTTTATATTTTTGGTCTAAAATCTAAATAAGATGACCCATATAAACACTCTTAATGTATCCACAGCTCTAGCTTGAAGGATCTCGGTGGAGCTAGAATACTACCCACCAGATCCACAAATCTAGTGGAGCTGGAGCTATACCAAACACAGCCTAAGTATAACTCCTTCTATTCTCGTTTACTTGGCATTTTGGACACTGATACAATCTAATTCTGGTATTAATTATTTTCAACATAAATTTTGGTTTTATTTTTACACAGAAATTACTTTTTAATTTTTGACAATAGGAAATCCTTTTGGAATCCACAAAAATCAGATAAAATTCTAGAAAATCAGAAATAAATAATTAAACAATGTTATGCAAATTTTGAGATGCATAAATGATTGTGCCTCCAATACTCTCACGAACACTGGCCTGTTTGATGGTCGACATCCCCTTCTCTCTTATGTCCTATTTTTGAACATACAACATGGATCATATGCAAGCCCAAAACTTTGAAGAGATTGTTACCCTAGCTAGCTTGCATTATGAAAGGAGATCAAAATGTAGAAAGAAAAACAGAGAGAATTCTTTGTGTGTGCACCTAGAACAAACAGTGTGAATGGGCACGACCTAACTCCCACAATACTTAAAAAAAAGGAAATTGACCTGCATCTGTAGACGATGATCGACATTGCGTATCACAATAACATGTACCGCCATTGTTAATTACTCCTCCGTTCTTGAATACATGTAATTTTACCTTTCAAATTTTCTTTCAAAATATATGTTTCAAAATACAGCTGACCACCAAGTAGAAAATTGGCTAGCTCGGCGAGAATTCAAAAAGAAGTGTGGCAAATCAATGACTTGGAGATCGTCGGCTAGTTCTAAAACTATTTCGGCCACTGATGCGTTTGTTACCCTGGCCCTCGGCTGAAGACGATCGAGAAGGGGTAGGCAAGGCACTACTTGGCCGAAACCCAATTGGGGGGCATAGACTGAAGGATGATAAAACTCATATGATGGCTGAAATGTTCTGTTTCGAGAGTTCAAGCCGACATGAAGGATGCAGGGGGAAATGAAGATCCGGTATAATTCCAAAGTCGATTCTGGCATCGATGAACTATCAACGTCCAGGTGAAGGAAAGAAGGCCATTGATCCAGATTCAAGAAAAAAGACAAGTATTTCTTCAAGCCAGCGGGAGTGATTCTGGTATCACCACTTGAGCACATAATAAGCCTTTCCCCATGTGATCAGTTGGCCCTGTATTGCGGAATGACGTTTCCTGGATAATCTTCACGAGGAAAGGCCGAGTCCTCCAGAGGTTCAAAAATAAGAGATCGGCTGAAGACGTTATACAACCATAATTGGATAAACCAGAGAGGGCCTCTGACGTTTCCGACTACGAACTTGGCAAAACTAGAAAAAAGCCGACTCCTTATAACATGCATCATCTGGTACACGGCTCCTAAAAACATCTTTCCAAGAGCAAGCCGATGACCATTTACCAGCTGCTCTGCTACGAATTGATACACTTGAGTCGACCCAAGAGAGGCTCCGCAGAACAGGAATCTTTCTAACCAGACATTAAGGAATGCCACATGTTCTTCATCTGACATTAAACCATTTACCTTGTTGTTGTGTTGGATATATTTTGACCATCCTTCGCCTTTTGATCAGATTACCTTATATTTTGGCTTGCCACTGAAAGCCGATATCTGGTCTCCATCTGGCCTAAGGCAACATAGCTCAGCTACATCCAGAAGGGTGGGGCCGATTGGACCAGAGCGAAGAAGAAAAGCATTGAAGGTATCCGACCAGAAGTAGCATGCCGTGGCCACCAAGGGCTCATTGGCTTCTGGGTTGGCTAGACTTAATGGAAGACATTCGGCTATGCCCATTCTCTCCCATTCAGGTTTCTTTTGGGCCGATACTCGGATATACCAGCTTCTCCATCCTTTCAATGTTGTCGGCCAAGCCCTAAAACTTTTTCCCCACTCCTCTACATTATAGCCTTTTGCCGATAAAGGAAGCCTAGGGATTTCTTCATTAATCACTGTATCGGCTTCTAGATTTCCTACTGGTCCTAAGTAATATTGGTCATTGCTTTCTGGGATCGGGATGAGTACCTTTGAGGAATCCATTTCAGCCGACTTGGAGTTGGGAGCCTGGTTGCAAGTGCAGAAGAGCCGATTGGAGATGATCCGAGAGCTCAAAAGCGTGAAAATGACCGTGGGGGTCCCGCATATATATAGCACGGTGAAAAGTGAAAAGTGGCGGGAAGAGAATTTGAGGAGACACATGCATTTAAACCGCACTGAGATTTTTACGGCGCAATTAATGCAGCGGTTACTAGAGTATTTCTTTAGCAGACAAGGAAGAAGCCGATATGTAACATCCCGAAAATTATAAAACAGTGAATTATTATAATGTGTATTTGCATTTTGAATGTTCTTGAGTTTTATTGAATTTATGATTTTCCTAATTGATTTCTTGGATTTTGCATTGCAAAGATAATTAAAGAAAATGGGAGCAAATAAAAGAACAAACGAAAAGTTGTGAAAATTTATTTTCTGAAAATCCAGTTTGTAGATAAAACAAATTCTGCATTGAGTACAATAAAGGAATAATAACTTCAATAATGAAAATGAAATATTTATTCAAATTGACTAGAAACAGTGCACTGTCCGAAATTATGAAAAATATCCAGAGATTATCTCCAGATGAAAAATTTACCAAAATACCCTTGATACAGTATTCACCTCTGGTAAAAATATCAAGAATTTATCAAGTGGGATAGGTCTCCAAATAATTCAAAAACAGAAGCTCTGAAATTCTAAAAATCTTAATGTCAGAATTTTTATAAAATCCTGGGGCAATATCTTGAGTTTAAAATTTTACATAAGAATACTCAGCTAAAATTATTTTGGAAAACAAATTTTGAAAAATAAATAAATTCATTGAGATACTTTAATAAATCGAAAACAGAATGGAAAATCCTGTGCAATGTGCATTGTCAGAATTTTAGTAAATAATCTACAGATTAATTAAATCTAATATTTTTCCTGGAGGTCATATACTTCCAGAAGAGAATACAGACAAAGTATGAAAAATAGCTGGCAAGGATTGGAAGGAGATTCATTGCAAGTTCAGTGCACCCAGCAGGTTGACTCTTAAGTCGGTTGCCTCTCCTTCACTGCCATGTGGGCCCAAATTCTTGTCAAGCCCACTTGCCAGCCTCTCCTCATGTCATCGTTGTCCTCCGGACGCCACAGCTTCGAACAAAAATCAAGCCGCAACTTTTGACGATTCAACGATCACCAAGACCCTCTCCGATCGCATTAGCCACGCTCACCCTTGCTCTAGCCACGCCATGTCAGCAAAGAATGATGCACCGCCACCGCCTCTTTTTGTCGCACTTTGGTGAAGCTCCTAACCGAGGCCAATCACACCGATCGATTCCATTCAATCTCAATCGGTTCAGAGACTATAAAAGGCGCCAGATTGTCACCAGAGACGCGCCTTCATTCCTCCCCCATTTCCCCTTTCTTGCCGATTTTGAATAGTATAGTCTTTTAAGTATAGCATAAACCATTTTAGCGATAAGGTTATAGTCTCGCCCAAAATCCTAAAACTTATGGAACTAGTTTAGTAGTGCTCTCCAGAGTATAGCCTACCCTGCTATGAAAAGATAATCCTACTTCGTCTTGATTCACATATTAATCCTGATAGCTTAATAACCCTAAGTAATCGCAATACTTAAGTGCATAATATGAATGAGCGAACTTTGAATATAAATGAGAAATCAGTTATTACGATATTTGTATCACCAGAACCTTCTCAAATATTATGTAAATAATACCAGTAGCCTAAATCAATAAGTTAGCTTTTTATAACTAGAACATTAATTAAATCTTGCTTTGACTCAATCCTAATTAAAGGTAAGAATTCACCTTAAACCTAAAATGATTAAATTAATATAATATTAACCAATTTTTGCATCTTGAATTCGTAAAATAAAATAAATAAATTCATAAAGAGCCATCCCTGTTCCTTGTGAAGAGTTTTATTGTTCCTTCTATCAATTTTCTTTTTGCCCTTATTGAACTTAGTTCTTCGCTATGTTTCCGTTGATCGACGTGTAGAACCCGACGTTGTTGATTCCGTCATCGTCGTCATCAGCCGCCATCCTCGTCTTCGTCGTAAACAGTGAATTAAGCAAGGCAAGCACCCTCTTTGATCATGTTGATCCTAGTATTTGATTCATTGTTTTACTAAATCAATTTATGCATGCGTTTACTTTATGTAAATTGCTATTTTGTGGATTGGTAGTTATACCTGTTATCTCGTGAATCTCCTTTGATGATTATGAACATGTGAACCTTGATAACCATAGATTAAGGATTAGGCATTACTTAATGTCATCATGGGTATATGCGTTCGTATTATTCATGCTTAGCCATGCCCTAGAATCAACGATGAATCAACAAGGATGATGATCAGATCAAAAGTTGTTTCTCGAGAAATGGAAACTATGTTTGGGTATGATACTGTTGGATAATGGTTATTTTGATTAAAAACCCCCAAAATAAAACTATGGTTTTGATGCGGGCGATTATTGGCAATAGCCGGTTGTGCAAGAGGAATTGCACGTAGTGTAGGGTGAAGTGTCGCCCGTGTCAGTTTAAGGACCGAGCAATGGGACGTTATTGATCCAAGATTTCCGTGCAACCACAAGAGTGAGAATGGGGTAGCCTTAGCCTATTAAGTTATTTAGATATGGCTTTGCTCTTTGGTAGGCGGGAGCTTGTACAAGCATTCCGGTTTGGTCTGCTTGGAAGGGTTTCCACCCAATGCAATGGTGTACGCCTTGTCATGAACAGGAACGGTGTGAGTGTGTTGGGTATACGTGAAAGGAATCACGTGTGTGTTTCTGTTCTCCGGGGATTAACGCCCGGGCTGGATCGAAGTCATGTCTAAGTAATGAACGGCTATGTATGGTCGAAAGATCATGACTTGTGGGTAAAGATGTACACCTCTGCAGAGTTTAAATCTAATCGATTAGCCGTGCCCGCGATCATGGGCACTTGGTGAAGTCATTCCAATGTTAGATGTTTTATTATTTTCAAAAGGGTTGGTATCATTTGTTTTGCAACTGTGCTTTATGTCAAAGGGCCGACATTGATGGATTTCACGATATGGAATGTTCGTCACTCACGTCATGGAGGACTGTGAGTGTTACTTATGCTTTACTTATTTGGTATCAATTAAACTTGCTCTTGTAAATTCTGTTTGCAAATAACTTGATTTACAATTCAATTTCGCTTTATACAAATTAACTGTAGAAGCCTTTCCTTTGAAATGGCCTGCATGTATTATAGGTTTTGCTAAAGTCTTGCGGAGTACGAAAGTACTCACTCTTGCTTAATTTGTGGTTTTAGGTGTAAGCTAGCGATGTTTCGAAGGTTGGTTTCCGTCGCAGGTTGCGGGATCTTCATTGAAGCGATCTTATCTAGGGATTTATGCCTCGCGGCTGCTCATGGGTTTGGATGGCACACTACCAAAGCTTTGCTTTTTTGTCGCCTTTATGCTCTGAGTTGTAAGATTCTTTGTATATTAGTTTCCGCTTAATTATTATAATGTATGGTTGTGATTTCAATTGTGGCAAATGTGCGTACTAGCTACTGATCCAGGGACTAGTACTGCGAGCACATTTGATTTCTATTTTTGCATTCTGTGTAAAAATGGAGGTCGTTGCAGTTGGTATTAGAGCTATACTGACCATAGGATAAACCTTAGATAGAATGGTCGTTAGCATTAGAATAAGCAAATTCAAAAGCTTATTTTCAAAAGTTACTACATTTGCAAAATGTAGCTTTTGCTATTCTTCTCTCCTTCCTTAAGATTCTACTCTCACCCTTACTTTTATTTTGATTTGTAAACAAATTTCCCTTATCTGAAAGAGAAATTCTGGCCCATGGTTCATCCTTAGTATTGCTTCTAAAGATGTTCAAGATATGTCATCCTTCATGCCTGTCGATGAAGACTACAATATCTACGCCAACAATCTGAAGGAAGCAAACGACGCTTCGCTATGTCTGACAAAGCAAAAGTAAAGCTCGAAGATCCTATTTTATGAAGAGTCAGTGTCACCCAATAGTAAAGGGTAGAAGATTAGAATATATTAGGACTTACCTTAAGATAAGAACCCTTACGCGTAGCAATATTATTCTACTTTAGCTATATAAAGCATTCTTATATAGCATTTATATTTTGCTATTCGCAATCTGGATTTTGTTATGTTTGTCTGGACGATTTACGCACAAACTTAACCTTTAGGTTAAAGTTTTGCGATAAATTGCCCTTACATATAAATTTAAGAAATCCTAACACATCTGTAGAAGGAAATTCTTATAAACAGTTTCTCTTCTTCCGAAAATATTCCCTCAAGCTTACCTTTTCTTTTTGTAGAATTTCTTACCTACATATTCTTTAAAACCCTAGCCCCCCCAAAAAAAAGGTTATTATCAAAATCCTAACGGTATTTAAAATGAAATTCATTGTAATCTTTAGGGTTAGTAAAAGCCTTGGATAAACATTATTATCAGAGTTGCGCAGCAAAAACGTAGTAGGCCGTCCCAATTTTCATTAGTTGAATACCCTACTTCAGCAACACAACCTCTGTTATTTTCTCCCTATAACTAATACCCACTCTTTTTGCTTCCTTTGCTCAACCACGCCAAAACCACTTCTTCCTTGTATTCTTTTTATGGCAATAACAAGGATTACCTAAGAAAATGCTACCACAAGTTGCTATCATCAACAAATTCCAATGCCAACCAATCTCGTCAAGTCTGTATGTCAGAACTTAATAAATATCCTCATTACATTCATACTTCATGCTGGCATCTCTTACCCTCGAGATTCTCTAATAAACCAATGCCATAAAAACTACCTCTACTACCTTCGGGAAGTACTTCTACTGCAGAATCTTTAATTGAACCCCTCAATACTAAAATGGAAGACATGACCATAAAGTAGTAGATTAGCGTAATAGAATTTTGTTGTGGCATACAATAAGAAAATGTATAGTTCTCATATAATAAAAATAAGTGTGTTGCAATTTGATTAATTAAATTTCTGTCCATATTATTATTACGGGAAACTCTCGTGATGCTTAACCAATAGGTTAAAGAATTACGACGAGATGACCCAAAACCATATAAGGAACTCATGGTTATGAAGCAATTAAAAAAATAAATTGTTATCTTAGAAGTATAAACCTTCAAAAGTTTTTATATATTGCACAACTATTATTATGGTACAACCTTTCCTTTCATTTTAAATCCCTTTCTTATCCAAATCATCATTCTGGCATCCTTCCTTTAAGAACAATTATTAATGGACAGTCAGAAAAACTAGAGTAATACTGCAAAAGAAATTACTATAGACCTTAAACATGGAAGACTATGCACTTGTTGTGACACATAATAAATCCATATAAACCAAGAAATTGAATATAGGATCATAGCTTTGTTAGCACTCAATTGGAAGGTTAAGTTCTATGTCATTACGTGAAGCATCATAACGACACAAAATTCAACTCTATCCAAGGATCTGGATGCAAGAATTTTTCGCGAAGTATGCAGTTCACGACATTGATATAGATGCCCATGTTCATGCATACAAAGTTTGCTCAAGACTTCAAGATCCATCATCAGCAATCGGATCGAGACATCAACAATCAAGCACTCATCAAAAGTATTTACAACCGGCTAGCACAAGAAGTTCTTCACCATCTCCTCCATCAATCTGTCATGAAGGATCATATATAGGAATTCTAAACCAGAAGAAATAAAATCCCTTATTATAAGATCTGAATGAGAATCTTAAATTAAAATAAAAGATTTCTCTAATCAGATAATAATTAGTTAACCTACAATCACATAAATCCTCAAAATATGATTAGAAACCCTACAACCCTTATATGATAATCGGTATTATACTTGGTGTTCTTTTGAATCTTTGATTGAAAAGTATCTTGTATTGTTGTTCGGATTACTCTCGTGTATGAGAAAACCTTTTGGTTGAAATTCACGATGAGTCAATCCCTGGAAATGATAATAATAATATACATTAAACTTTTAAAGAACGAAACGTTGCCTTGTAACCCAACAGAATTTCATCTAAATAACCTTATCTTAATAAATATCGTTGCAGGATGCTTGTGACGAGATCCCTTAGCAAAAAGCTTGGAAGTAAAATCCTACCAGGACTTCAACCTCGAAATGAAGATTCTATTCTAGCTCTTGCTGAAAGATCGAATCGTTCAAATCAAAAAGCCTCTCCTACATCCTATTTAATACCTAAGCATTGCTCCTTAGAGTATTGTCACCAAAGAACCGAAGCCCGTGCTTGCATTCGTGTGGAGAAATAGGTCACACGGTGATGAGCATCCAATCAACTGCTCCAGCCAGAAGGAAATCATTCTCCGGGAAATGTCCTATGGACAATATCACTTGTTTCCTTTGTGAAGGTCGAGATCATTATCCACCACAAGGCCCCTTGATTCGTTAGTTACCGCCGCAGCTCAAAGATCAACGAGAACAACTTCGAGCCTTAGTTGCTCAAGAGTTGGCAATAGAAGAAAAGCTGCAAGAAAAGTCACTTGAAGAATCAAAGAAACAGTACTTCAACCATGACAACCGCCATCCAGAAAATAATAAATGGCCATCACTATCAGCATGTTTCTTATGTGGAGAAGAAGGTCATTGGGCTAGGGAATGTCCTAAGAAGCAACAAGACGAGATTCACAACGGAGATCGTATTAAGCATACAATGGTGCCCAACAAGCCGCCACGAGAAAAGCTTGAATGCTTCAACTGTCACCAAAAGGAACATCTTGCTAAGCGATGTCCCCAGGAAAAACAAATACCTCCTGTAACCATGGTCATACCAGAAATTACTGCTGTCAAGATTATAACTCCAAGAGTAGGAGGATTAAAATCCAAAGCAAATTGCTTATATGATCGACAGAAAAAGAGGTGCTTTATTTGTCGCGAGGAGAGTCATTTTGCTAATCAGTGCCCCCAAAGAGAGCAAATATTTCCTAGTACCATAGTCATGCCAGAAGTTGCCCCAGTCGACATGATGTCTCCAAGAATAGGAGAAATAAAATCTGAAGCAATTTACCCAAAGGATCAATTAAAGAAAAGGCAATTGAACGAAGATGCTTACCCCAAGAATGATCATCCATCTGGTACACAAAACTAGAAAGCTAATATTGTCTGTTTCCGTTGTAGTGAGAGAGGACATTATGCCAACAAATGTCCAAAGCAGGAGCGGAATCCACCTTGTCTTCAACCTCATGAAGTAATTCAGCAACTACCAGGATGACCTTAAGAATCTGAAGGCCAACATCAACCCAAGAAGAGTTCTACTTCATTTTGTCGAGAAAGACATTAGTAAATCTAAAATGTAAACATATTCCTCATGTGTTTGTACCCGACTCTTAATATGGTATTGAGTATGTCTTTTGTGTGATCAATTCCTGAAATCAATCTTTTGATCTTATATATTTCATTCCTCATAATTGCCAAATTCAAAGAAAATCAAAATTTTCTATCTACTCAAAAGATCAACGGATGAAATTATTAAATCACCTGATAATTCTTTTATCTCAACCCAATGCCTAAATTATCTCTATCCTGTTTCCAATCTAAAGTCAACCTGAAATGACATTTATTTTCAGCTTATTGCATCAACTAATGTTGAACCAAACAGATCAACCATTGTATTTAAGTATCCTTCTTAATGTTAACATTTGGTTCTTTCTCAAATAAATCTAATGACAATATACATTCTCTTTCACCTCAAACATATTATGTATACCGCATGTCAATCTCAAAATTTGATTATCCTCATTATTTGCCCCAGTAATCCAACCAAAAGAGATATGTAGAAAGTACTAGTATCCCTCATCTGCTTACGCAAAACCTAAATAAGAAGTCTTCTCTATTCTTAAAACGTCAACTTGGAATCACAAGACAAATGTCCAGTGAAGCAACTGCAATGAAGACGAAGTGTTAACAGAACAGCAAGATTACTCTCAAGAAATAATTCCCCAATCTATCTCATCCTTGGGATTCGCAAGGTTCATGGTATTCGTCATTCCCAAATCCAAAGTAAACTGGCACCACAATATATTGAGCCATATCGTATCATTAAAAAGATGAAAGAAAAGGCACATAAATTGAAGTTGCCCCCTCAGCTATTCAGTGATCATAATATCTTCTATGTATCGCAATTAAGGAATGTCTTCTCCCTCCTTCTAAGCTTACCCAGCTAAGTGAAATCTATCTACAACCTAGTTTAACTTACCGGGAGCATCCGACTAGACTCATGGAAGAAGCTGAATGCTACACTCGTAATAAATCCCTCAAGGTGATCAGGGTTCAATGGAGCAGTCGTTCAGAAGAAGAAGCAACGTGGGAACGTGAAGATCGCCTCAAAGAAGAATATCCCGATTTCTTTCTTTAGACCCGCCAAATCTCGGGGTCGAGATTTCTGTAAGGGGGGTAGATCTGTAACATCCCGAAAATTATAAAATAGTGAATTATTATAATGTGTATTTGCATTTTGAATGTTCTTGAGTTTTATTGAATTTATGATTTTCCTAATTGATTTCTTGGATTTTGCATTGCAAAGATAATTAAAGAAAATGGGAGCAAATAAAAGAACAAAAGAAAAGTTGTGAAAATTTATTTTCTTAAAATCCAATTTGTAGATAAAACAAATTCTTTATTGAGTACAATAAAGGAATAACAACTTGAATAATGAAAATGAAATATTTATTCAAATTGACTAGAAACAGTGCACTGTCCAAAATTATGAAAAATATCCAGAGCTTTTCTCCAGATGAAAAATTTACCAAAATACCCTTGATACATTATTAACCTCTGGTAAAAATATCAAGAATTTATCAAGTGGGATAGGTCTCCAAATAATTCAAAAACAGAAGCTCTGAAATTCTGAAAATCTTAATGTCAGAATTTTTATACAATCCTGGAGCAATATCTTGAGTTGAAAATTTTACATAAGAATCCTCAGCTAAAATTATTTTGAAAAACAAATTTTGAAAAATAAATAAATTCATTGAGATACTTTAATAAGTCGAAAACAGAATGGAAAATCCTGTGCAATGTGCATTGTCAGAATTTTAGTAAATAATATACAGATTAATTAAATCTAATATTTTTTCTGGAGGTCATATACTTCCAGAAGAGAATACAGAAAAAGTATGAAAAATATCTGGCAAGGATTGGCAGGAGATTCATTGCAAGTTCAGTGCACCCAGCAGGTTGACTCTTAAGTCGGTTGCCTCTCCTTCACCGCCATGTGGGCCCAAATTCTTGTCAAGCCCACTTGCCAGCCTCTCCTCATGTCATCATCTTCCTCCAGACGCCACAGCGAACAAAAATCAAGCCGCAACTTTGACGATTCAACGATCACCAAGACTCTCCGCGATCGTGATTAGCCACGCTCGTCTCTGTTTAGCCACGCCATGTCAGCAGAAATGATGCACCGCCACTCGCCTCTTCTTTGTCGCACTTGGTGAAGCTCCTAACCGAGGCCAATCACAGCCGATCGATTCCATTCAATCTCAACCGTTCAAGAGCTATAAAAGGCGCCAGATTGTCACCAGAGACGCGCCTTCATTCCTCCCCATTTCTTTCTTGCCGATTTTGAATAGTATAGTCTTTAAGTGTAGCATAAACCATTTTAGCGATAAGGTTATAGTCTCGCCTAAAATCCTAAAACTTATGGCACTAGTTTAGTAGTGCTCTCCGAGTATAGCCTACCCTCGCTATGAAAAGATAATCCTACTTGCCTTGATTCACATATTAATCCCGATAGCTTAATAACCCTAAGTAATCGCAATACTTAAGTGCATAATATGAATGAGCGAACTTTGAATATAAATGAGAAATCGTTATTACGATATTTGTATCACCGTAACCTTCTCAAATATTATGTAAATAATGCCAGTAGCCTAAATCAATAAGTTAGCTTTTTATAACTAGAACATTAATTAAATCTTGCTTTGACTCTGAATCCTAATTAAAGGTAAGAATTCACCTTAAACCTGAAATGATTAAATTATTATAATATTAACCAATTTTTGCATCTTGAATTCGTAAAATAAAATAAATAAATTCATAAAGAGCCATCCATGTTCCTTGTGAAGAGTTTTATTGTTCCTTCTATCAATTTTCTTTTTGCCCTTATTGAACTTAGTTCTTCGCTATGTTTCCGTTGATCGACGTGTAGAACCCGACGTTGTTGATTCCGTCATCGTCGTCGTTAGCCGCCATCCTCGTCTTCGTCGTAAATAGTGAATTAAGCAAGGCAAGCACCCTCTTTGATCATGTTGATCCTAGTATTTGATTCATTGTTTTACTAAATCAATTTATGCATGCGTTTACTTTATGTAAATTGCTATTTTGTGGATTGGTAGTTATACCTGTTGTCTCGTGAATCTCCTTTGATGATTATGAACATGTGAACCTTGATAACCATAGATTAAGGATTAGGCATTACTTAATGTCATCATGGGTATATGCGTTCGTATTATTCATGCTTAGCCATGCCCTAGAATCAACGATAAATCAACAAGGATGATGATCAGATCAAAAGTTGTTTCTCGAGAAATGGAAACTATGTTTGGGTATGATATCGTTGGATAATGGTTATTTTGATTAAAACCCCCAAATAAAACTATGGTTTTGATGCGGGCGATTATTGGCAATAGTAGGTGTGCAAGAGGAATTGCACGTAGTGTAGGGTGAAGTGTCGCCTGTGTCGCTTTAAGGACCGAGCAATGGGATGTTATTGATCCAAGATTTCGCAACCACAAGAGTGAGAATGGGGTAGCCTTAGCCTATTAAGTTATTTAGATATGGCTTTGCTTTTGGTAGGCGGGAGCTTGCACAAGCATTCCGGTTTGGTCTGCTTGGAAGGGTTTCCACCCAATGCAACGGGCACGCCTTTGTCATGAACAGAACGGTGTGAGTGTGTTGGGTATACGTGAAAGGAACCACGTGTGTGTTTCTGTTCCTCTGGCGGGGATTAACGCCCGGCTGGATCAAGTCATGTCTAGGTAATGAACGGCTATGTATGGTCGAAAGATCATGACTTGTGGGTAAAGATGTACACCTCGCAGAGTTTAAATCTAATCGATTAGCCTTCATGTCATGGGCACTTGGTGAAGTCATTCCAATGTTAGATGTTTTATTATTTTCAAAAGGGTTGGTATCATTTGTTTTGCAACTGTGCTTTATGTCAAAGGGCCGACATTGATGGATTTCAGGATATGGAATGTTCATCACTCACGTCATGGAGGACTCGGAGTGTTACTTATGCTTTACTTATTTGATATCAATTAAACTTGCTCTTGTAAATTCTATTTGCAAATAACTTGATTTACAATTCAATTTCGCTTTATGCAAATTAACTGTAGAAGCCTTTCCTTTGAAATGGGCTGCATGTATTATAGGTTTTGCTAAAGTCTTGCGGAGTACGAAAGTACTCACTCTTGCTTAATTTGTGGTTTTAGGTGTAAGCTAGCGAAGTTTCGAAGGTTGGTTTCGTCGCAGTTATGGATCTTCATTGAAGCGATCTTATCTAGGATTTATGCCTCGTCAGTTCTGCTAGGGTTTGGATGGCACACTACCAGGCTTTGCTTCTTTTTCTTGCCTTTATGCTCTGAGTTGTAAGATTCTTTGTATATTAGTTTCCGCTTAATTATTGTAATGTATGGTTGTGATTTCAATTGTGGCAAATGTGCGCATTTAGCTACTTGATCCAGTGGACTAGTATCATGAAAGCACATTAGATTTCCATTTTGCATTCTGTAAAATGGGGTCGTTCCACGATAGATGAAGGAACCGATATATTTTTGAAAGACAATAAATTATCTTTCAAAAATAGGGGGCATATGTTTGCACCAGATTTTGAAAATTACAAGACAAATCGGCAAAACGCACAAGTTTGGATAATGCACGGGATATCTTTGGAAAGTTTGGATAGCATACGGCTAATACTTGGAAGCAGGAGATCAAATAAGAAATCGTAGCCGACTCGGATTGTGTTGTCGTAGCGGAATAGGACATGGATCGGCTGACGGGTATATAAGGCAAGCCTAAGCTGCTTGAAGAAGCATCCACAGCAAAATCACATTTGCCAATTTTCGTTTTTCTTGTAGCTTTTAGTCTTGTAATGCTCTTTTGTAAGTCGACATTGATCAAATAAAGTTGCGTATCGCCGATTGTTTGGTCATCTTCGATTTCTTCAGGCCTGATTTATTCTGTTTTGTTGCGCATCGCCTTCTCAGAATTCATCTACCTTTATTCTTCCGAGTAGCCTCGATTAGCTAATCTGTTTACCTTTTGATCGGCCTTTGGCTGATTCTGATTTGGCCGATTAATCTCTAAATCGGCTTAGATTGAATTTCACAATTTCTCCTTATCGATTACAGGGTCAAATCGATTGTCACGCTTGGCACACTTGAACTCGGTGTTCGTCCGGTGTGTTGCGATCAAAAACCCTACTTCACGTTTTTGGTGTCAACACATTTTTGGCACGCCCGGTGGGACAAGATCGGAAAGATGAATACAGGCAAATATGTCGCACCACCGACGCATATCGATGCTATAATCGCCCCACTGGACGATCCGAATTCTCGAGCAACGCAAGGAGATTGAAGATAGGAAAGCCGCCCTGGAAGAATTGATGTTGGGTTGTTACTAGAAGACCCGACGGGGAGTCACACAGAAGATGGCACTTCCAACATCAATCCCTTGGCGGCCGCATCGTGACTAATTCGGTAAGCTGATATATACCGGCTCAAGCTGAATTATCTGTTATGATTGAGCAATCTGTGCATCATGCATTAATCAATCAATCATCGGCTTTGGTTACGACCTTAAAGCCGATGATAGAAAATAGCGTGAAAATGATCGCGCAAGAGTTGGCAGCGTCTGGAGGATTGCTAGATCCATTGCAGCCACTCCCGACGTATCCGGTGTACTCTGTGGCACAAAACGCCAACATGATAAAGGTGTCGGCACCAGCGCCTTCGCTAATGCCGACTCAGCCCACTGTGTTGGCGCTAGGGAATTCTCGCCCGAGTCCGATTACCCATTACCATGCATATACGGACGCTACGAAGCTAGATATGGCTAACCTACCTCAAGCGGCGTCAGGGGCTACCTACGCCCAATCGGCTCCGCAGCCGATTGAATCTGATAGAACTTATAAAACCCTAGGGCAAACCCAAGTAAGAAATCCGGTTCCACATAGGGTAGTTTCTTACGCATAGACCTTCGTCCCATTGCTCGGGGTTCCGGCGGCCAGAGTCGATGAGTGTGAACCCTGGAAACATCAATACCAGTCGGTTAGGGCAAGCCGACCGGCCGAGTTTGCACTCAGGGGGGCAGGATGCCATTCGTCCTGATTTGCCCAATATTGGTACTACATCGGCCAACAATATTAACTGGGCTGATCAAATCTCTGTGGTCCTGAGAGATCAATTCAGTTTGCATCCTAAAGGGAAGACAATCGGCTATAAAAAGCCGTACCCAGATTACATCGACCGCGTGCCATACCCACATAACTTTAGGGTTCCTGATTTCGCGAAATTCTCAGGAGATGATTCAGTTACTACACTTAAACATGTCGGACGGTTCATTGCCCAGTGTGGTGAGGCGGCTCAATCCGATGGGCTGAGAATTAGACTATTTCCTTTATCGTTATCAGAACTGCTTACTTGTTCACAAATCGCCTCCAAATTCGGTCCATTTTGGAACGATGAGAGCCGATTCCATGAATATTTTTTCTCGTGCAAATTAGAACTTAGGATTTCAGATTTGAGTTCTGTCCGACAAAAATTTGGTGAATCAGCCGATTATATTAGGAGGTTTAGAGAAGTGCGAAATCGATGCTTCAGTGTAATGTTGCCTGATAATCAACTAGCCGACTTAGCGTTTCAAGGTCTAATTCTCCCACTTAAAGAGAAGTTTACTGGGCAGGAGTTCACCGACTTGAGCCATCTGCTTCATCGTGTATCGGCACAAGAAGGCCAATATTTAAGTAAAGAATTCAAAGATAAATTTAGATTGAATGAGAATGGCAAGGATAGGGCCAAAGTAAACATGGTCGAGTATAGTTCGAGTGAAAATTCTGAAGATGAAGCAGATATAAATATAGCCGAGTGGGTAAAGGGTTCCAAGAAACCCCTCGTTTGCTCATGGCTTAAGCCGACGAAGAACAAGTCGGAGGTTAAGTATGCTTTTGATGTATCCAAGTGCGACCGCATATTTGATTTGCTATTACAAGAAAAGTTGATACGATTGCCGGAAGGACACACAATACCATCGGCTGACGAGATTAAAAAGCGATGGTATTGTAAGTGGCATCATTCTTTTTCTCACAACACTAATGACTGTAATATCTTTCGGCAACAGATACAAGCAGCCATTGAAGACGGTCGGCTCAAGTTCGCAGAAGAGCCGGCCATGGAAGTAGATGTTAATCCCTTTCCGATAAACATGGTCCAATGCTCGAGCAAAGGAAAGGAGATTGCAGATGAAGAACCTAAAACAACAGGACGGGTTGACGTACAACCCAGTTCAAAAGGGGAAACTTTGAAGATAACAATCAGCACACTCCAGATAGAAGCCGATCAAGATGGAAAAAATTCAAGGACAGTGAAACCAAAAGGAGAGTTGCAAGTCGGACGATGGTATAAAGCCAAGCGGTCTCCACCTCGAAAATCAGCATTCAATCCTAAACCAACTTTCTCGCAGTTGCTTGAGAAATATGAGAGGATAAGCTGTCGGCAAAAAAGGCAATTTCGCCGGCCAGGTAACTTGCATCGGCTAAACAGCGTGTTTCGACCGGATAATCTGTATCGGCCAGACAACATAGAAAGAGTTCATCAGAGATGCCCCTTTTGGCAATTTTGTTGGGAAAGGTGTGGCGTTGCCTTCTCCAAGATCATGCCCCATGGAACATTACCCCACGAGAGATTGGCCAAGGCAACCGTGAAAGAGCTAGCTATCCGGTTGGCGCCAAATCGCATCGAGTCGTGGTATAGAAAGCCAATAAAGGAAAGGTCGGGCACGCTGAACCAGACAAGAGTGAAGAGCTCGCAGAGAATCTGGCCGTAAAATTCATGTCGATTGAGCCTAAACCCAGGTGGTGCCCAACAGGACTTAGCCGATCTCAACGCAGATGGCTTCAGCGCCTAAGGACACTGGAGATGAGGGAGGCCCAAGAAGAAAAACAAAGAGATTAAACATTCAACGAGTTAAGGCCAATAAAACCTGTAAAAAAGGAATAGAGGAAAAAGGAGCAGGCCGATGATGAATCAGATTCCTCGGAAGACTTGCTGTCACCAGTGATCCGCAACGATACTCCTCCTATGGATATCAACATGGTTTTTACTTTACCAGCCGAGTTCAGAATCAAAACCGAATCGGTTAAAGATACGTTCGCTCAACTTTTCCTAGGAGCACAGGACGCTGTGTGTGAAAAACCACAAGATCCTCATCGGCACCTCAAACCGTTGTATTTGAAGGGGTATATCAACGGAAAGCCGATATCCAAGTTGTTAGTGGATGGGGGAGCTATTGTAAATCTGATGCCACTCACTACCTGCAGGAAGTTGGGCAAGACCGATGAAGATCTGATCAAGACGAACATAGTATTAAATGATTTCACAGGTGACCCTACTGAAGCAAAAGGAGTGATGGTTACGGAGCTAACTATCGGCAGCAAAACTTTGCCGACCGCATTCTTTGTGATTGAAGCTAAAGAAAATTACAATGTGCTCCTTGGACGAGATTGGATACATGCCAATTGTTGTATACCATCGACCATGCACCGGCTTCTTGTACAATGGAATGGAGATGAAGTTGAAGTCGTCTCAACATCGGCTCATATTGCTATGGCTAGTTCCGATGCGAATTGGCCACATGAAGAGGCGGAGTGCATATCGGGTAAGACTTTAGACGATTGCGACTTTATATGCATTGGTAAGTCAGGGTTGATGCCGATCGCTGTTAAGCTGCTAACGCTTGATCGGGCAAGTGAAGTCTTAAGAAGATGGGGTCAGAAATGATCCAAGTGTTACAAGACAAAGTGAGGAGCATCGGCATATGATAAGTTCTTGTGAAGCAATTGAAGATTTTCAAGATGAAAAATTGGGTCAAGGTTTCACTTCTGCCGATATGCTTGAGGAAGTTGATATAGGAGAAGGTGACAGGAAAAGACCAACTTTTGTAAGCGCAAAGTTAGATGTAGAATACAAAGCCAAGTTGGTTGAAATACTCAAAAATTATAGGGATTGTTTCGCCTGGGAATATTATGAGATGCCAGAGTTAAGCCGACAATTAGTGGAACATCGGTTGCCTATAAAACCTGGATATCGGCCGTTTAAGCAACAACCTCGACGTTTTAACCCAGAATTATATAATGTCATTAAAGAAGAAATTGAAAGATTATTGGAGGCCAAGTTCATAAGGCCTTGCCGATATGCTGAATGGGTGTCTAACATCGTTCCTGTCATGAAAAAGAATGGTAAGCTTCGGGTATGTGTAGATTTCAGGGACTTGAATAAAGCCACACCAAAAGATGAATACCCAATGCCGATAGCCGATATGCTTATCGACGCTGCTTCAAGTAACAAGATTATTAGTTTGGGCCATGATTAGTTTGGGGTTAAAGTCGGTAAAGCATGATTCAATTATGTAGAATCGATTTGGTCAACTAAGCATAAGCGTCACCCATTCGGGAACGGCGCATCTCACATTTACTTGTGAGGTCTGCTGTTCTAGAATTGTCTAGTTTAATTTGGACAGCCTAGGAGTGGACGCTAAAGCATATGTAGGATTTATGACAAAGCCACTGGTTCGAACGAAATCTTAGCAGCATGATCAAGTTGTTCTCCGATGCACCAAGATCGGGTGTGCATTCGAAGAACAGCGGGGTTATGTGACCAAAATTCTGTTCGGACCGTAGGGCTCACCATAAATCCGTGCTCTAGCGTCCATTCTTGGGTGGGTTTAGGACCTATCTTTCCCAGTAGAGCCCTTGTTCGCAACTAAGCCACTGTGGTTGATATCATTGCCTGTGTTTAACTTTGAGAATGGGTGATGATCGAAGGTGGATGTATGATGGTTGGAGTAAGACTGAGGCACACTCAACAAAATAGGCGGTCATCGCACAGGCATTCGTGGACCATGCATTTGCAGGGGCTGCTGGTGGTGTCGCAAAGTGCCGCAACTATTCTTACCATGTTAAGTCATATGTAGAGTGTCACCTATGCAAGTTTAGTTTCATGCTCGACTATCTGATATGGTACGAGCATGGTGAGGCGGAGCCCATTGTTGAGTCGGACCATGAGGATGAAGACAGGATGGATGAGATGCTGAATGATATTGGTAAAGAGTTTGAGGTTAATTCAGAAGATGAGCCTGGGTCAGACGTGCAAAGCTTTTATAGGCTCCTTTCGGCCTCGGAAGAGAAATTTCATGAGTTCACCAACGTGACTGTCCTACAGACGGTGACACGGCTCATATCCATGAAGTCAAAGTATAACTTTTTGAACAAGTGCTATAGCGATATGGTCCAACTGATCAGTGATATCCTTCCGTCAAACCATAAGATGCCGAAGGGCATGTACCAGTCCAAGAAGATGTTGTCCGGCCTTGGGATGAAGTATGAAAAGATTGATGTTTGCGAGGATAATTGCATGTTGTTACGGATGGAATATGTCAACGACACTTGTTGTAGGTACTGCAACAAGTCTAGATATGTCGAGATGGTAAATGATGAGGGGATAACGGTGACGACAAAAGTCACGGTGAAGCAGCTCCAGTACATGCCAATCATGCCTAGGATTAAATGGCTGTACTTATCTAAAAAAACAGCCAGGCATATGAGGTGGCATAAAGAAGGTGTCTGTGAGAAATGAGGATGTGATGGTGCATCCGGCAGACGGCGAGGCATGGAAGTCATTGGACCGCTTTGACCCCAAATTTGCAAGTGACCCTAGGAGTGTTCGCATTGGGTTGGCGACAAATGGGTTCGCACCTTTCAGTACAAGTGCCACCCTGTACTCTTGTTGGCCGGTTTTCATCGTGCCATACAACTTACCACTTGCATTGTGCTTGAAGGAGGAGTATATATTTCTAGCGCTTGTCATTCCGAGTCCTGATCATCTATGGAAGCACCACAATATGTTCATGCGACCATTAATCGAAGAGTTGAAAGAGTTATGGAGAGGGGTAGAGGCATATGACAGCTATGGTAAAGTAAACTTTACTTTGCGTGTCACATACTTGTGGTCGGTCCACGATTTGTTAGCATATGGCATATGGGCCGGCTGGAGTGTTCATGGTCGACTTTATTGTCCCATTTTTATGCTTGACTCAGATGCATTCCAACTAGCTGCCGCATGGTGGAAAGTTCTATTTCTTTGATTGCCACCGATGGTTCCTGCCACCGAATCACCCTTTCAGGTGGATGTTGAATGCATTCCAAAAGAACACCATTATTACAAAAGGCCCACCGAAGTGTCTGACCGGTGAAGAGATAGCTGACTGGCATAGTCAGCTTGTAGCAAAAGACGATGGAGGGTTCAAAGGTTTCAAAGTGAAGCACAACTTGACTCATATGTGTGCAATTTGGGTGCTCCCTTATGCAAAAGCATTGATTCTGCTGCACAATATAGATGTGATGTACCAAGAGCGCAATGTCACGGAAAGCATCATAAGCATGTGCTTTGATTTCAAAGACAAAACAAAAAGACAATGTCAAGGCACGAAGAGACTTAGCCGAGATTTGTGATCGACTGGTGCTCGAGATCGTACAAGATCCGGAAGGACGAATTGCAAAGCCACGAGCTCTGTTTTGTGTCAAACCTCAAGACAAGAAATAGATATTCCGGTGGTTGAAAACTCTTCAATTCCCAGATCACTATGCAGCTAACATAAAGCTTGCGATGAATGTCAGCACCGGGAAGCTAAATGGGCTTAAGAGCCATGATTACCACATCATCATGGAAAGGCTTCTCCTCGTAATGTTTCGTGGCTACTTCAAGGATGAGTTGTGGAGAATGTTAGCGGAGTTTAGTTACTTCTATAGGCAGTTATGTGCTGAGAAAATCTCGAAGAAGATGATGCGAAAATTGCAGAGAGAAATACCGGTGCTTGTATGCAAAATGGAACATGTATTCCCACCTGGTTTTATGAACATGATGCAACATCTGTTGGTGCATTTGCCCTAGGAAGCGGAGGTTGGAGGACCTGTGCAATTCAGGTGGATGTATTGCGAGGAAAGAGAATTGACAAAACCTAGGTCAACTATACGCAACAAGGCTAGGGTTGAAGGGTGCATCGCTGAGGCATATGCTCTAAAAGAGATACCGTACTTCTCAAGTACGTATTTCATGGATGAGCACAATGTGAATGCCCCTACAACGCGGTATCATATCACAGAAGAAGCACACATCAGTGGAAGGGTAAAGCTGTCTGCGCTTCTACTCCACATGAGGTGTCACCAACAGAATGAACTCGGCTCTGCTTTATATGTACTCCAACATAGATGAAATGGAAAAATATTTCGAGTAAGTAATGATTTATATTTTGTATTGAGTTATCTAATCTTGAGCCTATTCTCATTTGGCGAGTCGACACACAGATTGTTTGACCAACAACATTGGAAATATGCTCTCCAACCTACAAGCAAGTAGCTAGATAAACTACGCCACGAGGGGTTAAACGACGGCCCTAGTTTCGTTGACTGGTTTTGAAAGCATGTAATTTTCTCCTCCTCCTAGTTTTGTAACCGTAAACTTCAAATAATTTCTGTCGGGGATTGGATAAATTACCATGAGGACCATCAAGCCCCAACAGCCCTTGTTCGGCCGACCATGCTTCTCTTTAATATCGTCCCAAAGGAAGATCCTCGGGTGGACCAGCTGCTGACCATACCCATCCACGAGCATGCGGCTTAGTCTTCCGAGCATGGTTGCTCGGGCTGGCGACCAAGGTCGGCCACGACCAAGGAAGATCCCCGAGCATGCCCCAAAGGTCATGCTAGGGTTATAAAGGCAACGTGGCGGCTGCTGCGATAGCCGTTACGCCACCATTCGGGCCCATCACATCCACGATGCCGCATGGCGAGAGTCAAGGGATAGTTGCTGCCACGCGAGGACACGTAAGGGCGTGACATTCGGATGTGGTCATCGTTAGCCACCTATAAGTACCTCCTCAGAACATGCCAAAAGGACAGAGGGAGAGAACACGCACACCATCTTAGAAAAGGCATGTATGAGCATAGTAATATCTATACTCTTTTTGTAATCGGGCATATGCAAAGCTAAGCCCTGCTAGGCCCTTGTAAGCACCTAGATAACAAGCAAAGAAACACTGGATGTAGGGTTGTTATCTCGATCGTGAGAGGCCCGAACTAGTATAAAAATCCTCTTGTTCGGCTCCCTCTTCGGTAGCTCGACCTCCTTGCACGGCCTTCTTCGGACGCTGGCCCTCCGCGGGAGAAGGGGCTCAGTTGATCCCTCAACCAACAAATAAGCTCAGTGAGGGGCCTGTTCCCCAAGCGCCGACAATTTCCGTTGTACCTAGTAATGATGTCTTAACCTATACAGTGCATGCTCAATGCCGACGTCAATGATGACCCGCGGTAGCTATCGCATGGTACCGTTATGGCAAGAAACTTTAGTCGTTACGATGTCAATGGGTTTTGTTTTTGAACTGCAAAATTGGAAGCAAGACACCCACTTACGGCCACTGTGAATAGCGGAGTAGTCACTAAGGCGTGCGATGCAAGTGGGCGTGTAATTAACTACTATGGTATTCTTCAAAACATAATTGAGTACAAGTTTGGGGGGTCCAAAGAACTGAGAGTAGTTTTCTTTGAATGTGATTGGTTTGATCCCAACAATGGCACACGTGTCGATGAATTTGGCACGGTGGTGGTCACGCACCAGTCAAGGCTTAAAGGCCATGATAACTTCGTGCTTGCTCACTAGGTTGAGCAAGTGTACTACCTGAACTATCCTCATCCTAGCTTGCATTCTTGGTGGGTAGGTTATAAAGTTAACCCACGTGAACGGTTATATCCTCTTGGGGATGCTGACTACGTTGACAGTATGATGGATGACGTGGAAACTGATGTCTACCAGGAAGAAGGTCTGCCAGGATATTTTCGGGTTGCTGATGGGGCTAGGCTTCATCAGGTAGCCATCGATGCCATAGACCTAATAGTTGAGCAAGGTCCATCAAAGAAACGACATCGGGGTTCTATAAGAATTCGATGGCCCATGAAAATATGTCTTTCTAGACAATGAGTCGCCAATGAACCTACAGACGCCGATGAGTTCTGATAAGTATATATTCTCTTATTGTTGTAATACTACTTTGATTATAATTCTTGCTATTTCCATATTGTTGCTATATTGTTGTTTCAAATGTGCAATCTAACTCTATTGAAATTTTTGCAGATGTTCAAGCACGCGAAGGAGAAGATTGTTGGTAAGTTCAGTGGGTCTAGTTCCAGGAGTGGGGGTAAGGGGAAGAGTCAAGGGTCCAGTGGTCAGGACTCCTTGAGGACTCAAGGCAGCATCTTCTAAGGGACTATCCAGAGCAGGCAGAGTCAGCAGCAGCTCCTAGGGTGCATGGAGCGGGCATGGGAGGACAACAAGGAGTACCTGCCTTCTGCCTCCGACTCCTCAGACGAGTCGGAGGACTTAGCAGCAGCGGCGGAGGAGGTAGCAGCAGAGTTGGCGGAGGACGCCTCTAGGGGTAAAAATGGTGATGATGAGGACCCAGAGGACGCTGGGGCGCCTTCTTCACAGAGTTTCAGGTATTCGTATTATCAATGTTAATTTTCATGTGCATAGACTTGTGATTCTCATTTTTGGCATTTTTCAGGTTCTGGGGATGCAACAACGTCCCCTCTAGAGCTGAAGCTAACCAGCGGAGGGTGATCAGGCCACATGGGGATTAGTAAGTTAGTTTTCTCATTTTAAAAAAGTAATTTATCGAGAATCTAACTAGTTTGATTTCATGAATTGCAAGCAATGGGATGACGTGGTGTGGGAGGGTAGGCACTAGCGTTCGTAGGTCAACGCGGTCTTGAGAGCCCTCTGACGCCACCACTACCCGGGCCTGGTGACCATCAATAGGGTGCCGCAGGCGGCCCTAAAGTGGGAGCACTACAAAGTTGGCTCTCGAGTCGCCACCACGACTGTAAGCACGCGGTCCGCACGATTCTCGTTGAGTTCCTTACCTCTTTACAGTTCATTCATTTATGGGGATATGTTGCTAACTCAAGGATTGCTTTTGCAGGAGAGGTACCACTTGGAGGACGAGGATGTCCCCACAAATTGTGAGAAGGCCAATAAAGTCTTCAACACGGCGGCCCATAAGGTCGTGAAGGACATGATGTCCAATGCACGCATGCAAGCGATGTGCTCGTACTACAAGGGGGTGAAGAAGGAGAAGATGACCAAGAAGCTCGGGGCCTCCAAGATCTACCTGTACGAGGACGAGTATCTCTAGGCGTCCATCCCCTGGCTGATGAAGTGCTAGGAAGCTTTCAAGTACTTGTGTAAGTACTGAGTGTCAGCTGACTTTGTTGCTAGGTCCAACAAGAAGCGAGGCAATAGAGAGGCAGGTAACCTGGTTTTGCACCGGTACGGCGCGGATGGACACCTCTACTTATCGAGGTGCATGGTAAGTATCTAGCCTTAGTTCAGTGCGCTTTTGAATGCTTGTTGCTAAATTCGGATTACAGGAGGCTGAAACTAGCGTTGCCTGAGCTACTTCGATGTTTATCTTCGGGGACACCGGAGCGCCGATTCAGAGTCACCGACAATCAGGTACCAACAATGACTCGTAAGATTGTGAGTTGTTCGACCTACTTTGATGAAATTTGTGTTTTGAAACTGTTGTTTTAATAATTTTGGCATACAGGAGCAATATAGGGAAGAAATGGCTCGGCGTCACGGCTCGGAGTACGATTGAAGGAACGAGGAGTTGGATGTCTCGGCGCTATACCAGAATTGTGGGGGCAAGAGACATGGAAGGTGAGATCATCCCCCGTATTTGAGTTTTGTTGGAAATCCTAATATGATCAATAGTCGCCCTTTTTATGAATGCCTTTGGTTTCGTATATGTGTTCTGCAGGTTCTCTATGTTCAACGGGGTTGTGGACTCCAATTTCGCTCTGTCCCAAGGAAGAGCGTCGGGGTTCTCACAAAGTAGTACTCGCTCCTCCAGGGATAATGCAAAGTTCGCAAAGCACGAGGAGCAGGCTCGCCAACAGCGTGAGGAGTCTCGCCAACAGCGTGAGTTGATAATGAAGTACGAAATAGAGATGGCGCACTTGAGGCAAACACAGGTGTACTTCTAGAGAGCTCTTCAGGCAAAAGCTCGAAATCTCAACAGAACGATTAAGTTTTGATATTATAGATCTAACGTTTTAACTATAGGCAGCAGACAGAGAGGGAGGCGACAAGGCATCGCAGCAGTGGCCAAATTCTTGATTGAGCAATTGACATCACTTTACATGGTGTATAAGTAATTTACATATATAGCTTTTTCACTAATTAAGCGCAAAAGACGACATCGCCGATAAAGAGACGGCCGATCAAAGACGGCGATGGCCAATCAAGACACAGCGCTGTCGTCTTGAGATTGGTCATGCATGTGCACACACCTGATGATCACCTGGCAGGCTTCCACGCACCAATAAGTAGGGTGAAAGTGGACGGGTGCCCACGAGGCCGCTAAATCAGCCCACAAAAAACGCACGTGGACACCGCGCCGCAATTAACCGCCCGCACCTTGCGCCCCGGAAGCCCACTCGCCCACTCTCGCCTGCGTCTGCGGAAGCCCGTGATCACCGCATCACCGCATCGAAGACGCCAAGGGCCTCGCCTCTATGCCCTCGCTCACCGCCGCCTTCCACTACCGAAGCGATCGCCCGCCGTAAGTGGCTTCTACCGCTGTTCCAATCCGTCTCGTCCATTCAGCGATCCACGCCGCTTCAATTCACCCTCCAAAGCAGCTGCCTCCGACGAACCCCACCATCCTTCCCAGCATCGCCACTGTCGTGATGTCGCCGCAAGCATCGCGCGGTCCTACTCACATCGGCTCACCCACGTACCCACCCTACAAAGAAAGTTGGGTCAAGGAGCGGCGGATGGAATCGCCGAGGGTCGACGGAATCGGCGGTGATGCCAAGAAGCACAAGGCCATCCTCGCCTCCGACTTGAAAGGTAGGCGCTTTTCGCCCCGCCGCGTTTCCGAGCCGATTCGCCACGCCGATCCGCGGAGGTGGTTGATTTGATGGATGCGCTTGTCGATGCTTTTTCTTAAAAAATTGGTGGTTTTTTAGCGGTTTTGTGTTTTGGGGTAGGATGATTTGGGCGGTGAACCGGGGAGCGAGCGTGTTGTTGTCCTAATCCTTTAGTTTTCTCAATGCCGGGTGGTCTGCATTGTTGTGGTGGGGTAAATCGCGAGCGCGCGGTTAATTCTCGCTTCTACGTGGTGAGATGAATGGATTAATTAGTTCGCACGTAATGTCCGGGTTGTGCTGTGGCTACTAGTATTGGTGAGCGGTCGCTAAATTGCTAATCGGTTGAGCCGAGCGCTTGTTCAGCTTATTCCATTAATTTGCGGCCGCTATGCTTGTTTCCTAATTCTTGATTTGGGTAAATTGGTTGGTGGTTCTACTGTGATCCGGGTTCGAATGAAGTTTTAAGTCAGATCTTTTAGAAGATTCAGAGCGCACGAAGGGTAGTATAGGGCTGCAGGGTTTTCCCCACGACTATGTGTTTTATTTTGCTTGATGCCCTATGTCTAGACAACACATATTGATTGCGTGGTTTAACTCGCCTTTAGTCTTTGCAAGGGGAACAAAAGAGCCTTCAACTAAAATTTAGTCATAAGTCTTTGTATCGCTGATTATCGAAAAGAGGCTTTCGGTGATGTCTTAGATGTTGTTGACAATTTCTTTGGTTGTGCATGTTTCAGTTCTCAGAATTGTATGAGAAACTCAGATCGGATATTTATTCCTCTAAATTTTATGCTTTCGCTACCGTAAGTTTTGTCACTCATAAGAGCAAAAAGCATTCTCGGTATCCTAGGATCTTCGTTGTTACTCTTTATAAATTTTAATCACATAACTTTTAATGTATAGGGAAGGATAAGCATGCTCCACAGAGAAGTGTTGCGTAAGACTAAAGAGAGTTTGAGCGTATTAGAAGCACAAAAGAAGATTTACCTCAATTTCTGGATTCTCGAATTGTCTAGCTTGTAGAAGGACAAAGCCAGAATTTAGCAAGGGGACATATCACAAGATTTTTACCCACATTATCTGCCGTGAAGATGTTTGGTGTTGATCCACATGAGCGCTTGTTTGGGTCGATCGTGGAAGATGTTTTATCCTCGCTTTGTTTCAGTGTCAAAGTCATTACCGAAGCTGGCTAATTTTGAGTGCAGAACATCTCAGAATCGCTGCAATTATACAGTATGACAGGTTTATACAGTTGTGAGCAGCAATTATACTAAAATTTCAACAATCCATCCTGCTCTTTTCAACCGTGGTACTTTTTAATCCAAATAATTACTTTGTCCATTGCAGGAGCAAAAGTTCTTGATTGGTCTCATTCTAATGGTTCCAGTATATGTTGTTCAATCAGTAAGTAGACCAGCTGCCTTTCTTGATTGGTCTCATTCTGATGGCACAGTAGTGTAAATGTCACTATTCTGATACATGGAATGAGCATCTGTACAGCGAATATTTTGGAAAGAAACAACTTATGCTCTGTGCCAAAAGAATAGAAATGTCCAGTAGAATAGAAATGTCCAACTGCAAACCCTGATGTCGAGGACGAGAAGAAGAGGCGGGGCGTTCCTGGAACCGGAAGCAAAAATCACTGGAGAACCTTTTCGTGACCAACTCGCAGCGGGTCAAGAAAGATGCTGCGAGGAGATGGTGCAACTTTGGGTTCAGGATTTGATCAGCTCACCTCACCTGGTGCTGGCCTTTGTAACATAAGGTGGAAAAAGCATGTGTAAAGATGTTGTTAGAGTAGGAAGATGATTGTGTTTGCTGTATGAGATTCTAAATGTCTTGTTGCATATCGTTATTACAATTATCTTGAATCTTTTTTTTTTGTTTTCGGTCACTGTTAACTGGTTCCTGTTGTACCTGGATAATATATTGGTTGTGCTGGTGGTTGATGTGGAGCAAATATATTTGGATATGAATGATGTGTGAATTGTACCAGATCTATCTTCAGTTGGTAGCTGAAATTGGCTATGATCAATGGCATTATGATTTCACTTCATCAATTGCATTCAGAGAGAACATTCCAGTTGCTGTAATATGGATTCCTGGCAACTACTATCTTTTTGAAATATTTCGATTAACTATCTATGTATTTATGAGTAAGAGTAGATGGATAGGGTGCATGTTCAGATTGGTTGGAAATTGGTGGCAACAGATCTGAATTTTCGAATAAGATCTTCTTAATTTTTGAAATTTCGCAATTTAAATTTCAGATTTCAAAATTAGCAAGTGTCTTGCTAATTTCAGAAATTTTAGGATCCTATTGCTACCATGACACAACCAAGTTTGGATTTTCATAGCACAAATAATGGGTCTCGATTTTCTAGCCATCTCAAACCTCATCGCCATAAGTTCCAAATACACCATATTAAAGGCAAAGTACTAAACATTTTGATATTAAACAAGCAATGCATCGCCATAAGCTAACAAAATAGGAACTTCGAAGTTCGACAATAACAATTGGTCAATGATATTGTTAGTAATACAAAAGAACTTAGTGAACTTAGCTATCGTGATATGTGTGTGTGCACCGTGTATGCATATTGTGCTTTCTCCTTTCTCAAGAGCATATTGACTTTGCTATTGCTATTTTTTTCTTCCTTCCAAATAGCTTCTAACCCAATTTGGCTTTCTTCCATCCACCCTTTCTTGCTTTTTTTCTTGAGCACAGAGCATGAGATATATTGTCTTCTATTATTGAAGCGACCATTGGAGGCTTGTCGATGCAAAGTGTATTAATTCTTTCTTCCACTTGCCTTTGAAGGCTATCTAGGAATTGTCAACTAATAATGATGTTTCTTCATACTCACTGCCTTCGGCCAAGGAAATGAACTTGTACTTAAAGAAACTTGTAGCGACGTAGCATCCAACTTGGGATCTTCCAAAATATTTCTCCCAACATTATCTTGAACTATTCCAAGCCGTGCTTCCCTTGTCCATCGTTTCAACACATAATGACTAGGCAATTGCTTAATATCCATCATTTCAAGAATTTTGATGGCATGGTCTGCATAATATACCAAATCTTTCAAAAGTTGATGCTACATGAAATTTTACCCTCTTCAAAGAACCAACTACCATATGCTCTTCTTCAATAATAAGAGGATCATCAAGAGATCTTATAGAAACAATAAATGAAGATCCATCACTTGTCAAATTTGCATAGGCTAACATAGATCTTTCGTACACAATTTGAAAGGCTTCAAACATTTGAGGGGTGTACAACCTACTTGTATGCAACAACATAGGAGTTCTCATTTTAATTTTGGGCAACTTGTTTCTTGACTCATACCGATATTATCTCTTTATCTCTCTTTGCTTGGACGGCCCTCTCAAAATGATTAAAGAAACGGCTAACATCCAACTCCGAGTTTAAATAGTCTTTCAAGTGGCTATTTAATCTCTCACTCAATTGTGTACTTCTCATCCCAAGTGTAAACATTTTCATGTAGCATTCAGCCCACTTCTCTTTTACCTTATAAATACTATCTAGCCAAGATTGTACGTGCACCTTGCTTCTCATATTGGAAAAACCTCTTCAAATTCATCTTTGTCTTCATATTCATACATGCACGCTTAAAATCAGCAAGGATGTTTGATGATCCATCAATCTTATGACGATTCAAATTTTTGATTGCATTTTGCATTATGTGCCAAGTGCACAAGCCATGCCATGTAGACGAAAAACATCACCTATTGCTTTGCTCATTGCAAGATCTTGATCAGTAAATTGTTATAGGGTGTTTTTGACTATGAGTCACAAAAGGTTTCAAAGATCCATCTAAAGGATTCAAAGTTTCACATACATTAGAGCTGCCCCAAATATAACCGCTTCCAAATGGTTGAATCCAACAAATACACCAAATGGCCGCTCTCCATGTTTGTGCCAAAAGTAGTGTCGAAGTGACAACATCACCAAAATGTGCATAATCAATTATCATTTTGGCATCACCCAAAAGATGTTTGCCATTTGTTCTTCATGCCGAATAAGCAAAGCATAGAAAAATGAAGGATTTTCATGACCTTATTCTTAAAATATCGCAATATGCTTCCAAATTTCACCATATTTCATATCCTTTTGCCGCCTAGTCCACAAATAATTCTTGTGATCACGACAAATGTATCCTAGGTTAGCCGCCTCCAACATGCCTAGCGCCTAATTCATGAGTCGTTTTGGCCTAATTCTAATCATCTCGCCATTTCAATTTCAAAAGCTTGGACCGCCGATATGCTTCAAGTGATGGCATTAGATGAGAGGTTTCGAGTTTGAAGCACATGATTGTGATTGAGAACCAAGTCAATTACCTTGTATTTAGTCAGCTACTCGATTCAACGAGACTCCTATACGACATTACAATCGCTTCTTGTTTCAACCGAGGATTCTTTGTGAGATGATCCCTTTGTCCTTTCCTCTCAAACCTTGTTTCAACACACAAATCTACAAGATGTAATTGTGCCATCATTTTTACATTTGTTCTCATACTTCTTTCTCGACGCTTAAAACCCATTTGACTTCAGAGTTCTTCCAAAAGTCGCCGACTTCATCCAAACTTCCAAATAACATACCGACACGCGGAATTAAACTAGGCAATATACTGCACAAAAAAGAAGATTAATCCCTTGTTAGTTGTGACCATGATTTTGCTAGTTCATCAGTTGTTAAACCAATTGCCAAAGTTGTAGATTACACCTTCCATCTGCAGCAGCGATCGGAACTCGATTGGGAGGAGGCGTATGATCTTGAGGAGGCACATAATCTGGAGGATGCTTGACGACATCAATTTCTTCCATCGGGGTCGATGGAGAGTAGACGGAGAGCAACACCCAGGCAAAAGGCGCGGAAGCAGAGACCAGCGGCAATTCTAGCGGCAAAAATCGGGTATATGTGCGTTCATTCCCGCCAAGGGGCGCTTCCAGGAGACAAGAGGCGATTTCAGCCGTATACGTGCAGATGGACGCTCCTGGATGCATACCGATTCGTTCGCTTTAGTGCCTTCGTTCGATTACAAATGGATGAGCCGATTTTGCCTTACGGTCTCTGCCGTCGCTCTCGCCTGACGGCAGACGATACGCTTCCGTCCTCCACGGCTACCCATTCCCATCCAGCCATCCAGGAGACCAGGACGCCTCTCTCCCCCCAACACCACAGCCTTCTGCTCTCCCACTGTCACCTCACACACCGCCTCCCACCCCCGCTCCATCCCTTTTCTAGGGTTTCGTCGTCCCTCTCGCCGAGCGCCGACCCGCCGCCGCGGAGAGAAGGCGGCGCCTCTACCTCCTCGCGCGCACTACCAGGTCGCCCGTCTAGATCCCTCGTATGCTCAGGTTTGGGAGGGTTTTGTTCGTATGGGTTCTTGCAAGATTAGTCAAGCGCTCATTTTAGTGCCCCCATTCTGTTATTTATTTTTTGAAATTATAGTTGTTTCCGTATGCTACGCGTACAGTCTCGTACTCGTCGGTTCCGTCGGAAATTTCTTGTTGGATTTTGATGTGTCGATGCTCGGATTCTTTAGCTTTCCTCTATGAATTGATTCATGTGAAGATGAATCTGAGATCAGTTCTACTTTGTTTTGACCCGTACGTCTACGGAGTATCCAAGTAATTTGACCTACAAACAAAAAATACATAAAGGAGTATTGATTAATGCTAGAAGAAGACGACACAAAATGAACGCATATGCGCAGTTAATAATGAAATTCGAGTAGCTAGGTGCGGCAGTTACATAGAAATCGAGGTGGATTTAAAATGGGGAAAAAATTATACGAGTATCCAAGCTCTAAAAGATTTGGTGCTATCAGGAAAGTAATGCCTATGTACCATGATAAATTTTTGTGTAAGCTTGTTAAATCATTGTGTTCCTGCTGAGAAACCCTTTCTTTTCTATTTCTTTTGAGTTTGGATATAATACATGTAATGCTGTATACTTACTGTGAATGAAAAGCAGCTGGTTTGTATGTTCCCCGGGTCTCCTTCCACCATGGTTTGAAGAATTTTCGTTGAACTCTTTCTCGTGTGAATGTGTAGGTGCCAGCAAGGATGTCAATGATTATTGTGGCAACTTGAGACATCAGGGCCAAAGGCCCAACACCTATTTCGATAATATCTCGTAAAGTTTTCACTCATCGTATGTTTTTTTGCTTTGGCACACTATTTTCTCTGTGTTAATCTTTGTTCCCTGCTTCCATCTTTCTAGGATTTGTCGCCAATCTATCAACTCAGCTAATGTGTTGGGAGCTTCTTCAACAGTATGTTCACAGCTCACAAGACCATTTCACTCATATCACCACAATTTTATGGAACATACGGTACTGTCCATTGCACTACAGCATGTCCTTCAGACTTGCAATTTTGCTTTTTAAAAAATCATGTGCCTAGAATCATCTTCCTGAGCACTGAAATCTGGATCCACAACCCAGTCTTAACAATTAGGTCTTTTCGTACAATTGATTCATTGAGAGCTGCTGTGAAGCAAAATAGTCCTCAGGTGTAAAAACTGCTTGTGTCAAGAGTTGCTTCACATTTCGTCTGCATAGGGCTGCTAATATTTTGATATACTGAAATGATTATTTTGCTTGACAAAGTGCATTTTCTGTTTCTCATATTTTCTCTTTCTTTTGCATGTTGTTATTCAAATATTTGAAAACATATTCATGGACTGCTAAATGATACTTTCTGTTGTGTATGTTTGCCAAAAAAATGTATTGCAGACATCTGATGACACAGTTCCACAGCCAGTCATCCTGATAGATCAAGACTCAGACCGTGATGCAACCATTGTGCAACTCAGTTTTGGAGACCGTTTGGGGGCACTACTTGACACGGTATATATTTTCTTATGCTGGGAATGCTTTCTGTTTGGTCTGGTCCTGCTTAAGATATGTTTTATTTTGTGATTTATAAGTTTTGTTGTATCTGTATATTATTTTGTCCTGGTATTCACTGTTTTCAGATGAAGGCACTCAAGGACCTGGGCCTCAATGTGATGAAAGGAAGTGTGGCAACTGATTCAGCTGTCACATTAAACACAGTTCCACATCATGCGATTGTGGGTGCATGTCACTTTCTGTTTGCTGCATTTTCTTATACATTTAGTTGTTTGTTTGTATTCTGAAAAATTCATGTGTGTGATGAATCAGTGTTTGAATGGCACGCTTTGCTCAACTGCACAATGTCAGTATATTATTACTGATGACTGTAATAAGCTGCCTTGTGATCTGTTTTCTCTGTACTTCGCCATTGAACACATGCATTCATCAAAGTATTGTTTCACTAGTATCCGGCTGCGATAAAGTTTTCCAAAATACTACGTAGGATTAACAAGTCTGATTTTTTTTGTTGACACTTGTCCAGCAATTTGAGAAATTAAGGATTTATGCTTTTATTTTGTACTCTATCATTTCTTGTACTTCACGGGTTGTTGTAGGTACCGCATTAGTTCGCATAAATTTTAGCAGGCTACCGCATTAATCCGCATAAACTTTCGCGGCATTTGCGGGCAAGTGCCGCATTGCCCGCGATCGAACCCACCTTCATCCTGACCAATAAGTTGATCTTCCCCAACAACTGCTACTGTGTAGTCTGTGTATATTTAATAGGGCATGCATGCTTGCAATACGTGCGTCCCGGTGAATGGGACATGCGTGCATTCATCCGTTGCAGTTGTGGTGTGTAGTGCTAGTTCACTCGCTGACATTTGGCCCAGACCCCACTGCTAAGTGGGCAAAACAAGTGGGAGGCTTGTACATCACCGACTGGACCTTTTTTTTTTGTCAAGCTAGGTGTGATGTTCAAGAGTCAAACTAGGCTATATATATCTCGGGCAGCCCGCGGCATAGCACCCGGTACAACATCTAAGCTAGCTAATTTTCTTTTGGGGTGTTCAATTTAGGATGCTAATTAATATATATAAATATATATATGCGCCTTAGCATGCCAATTAATATATATATGCCTCTGTACCTATTCGTATAGAACAATGTCAAGCTGGTGGTTGACATGGGCGACGAGGGGACAATGGAGATCCCTCTTACAGGGAAACTCAAACTAGTCGTAGATCTGAAGAAGAACAAAGATGCTGAGGACAAGGACAAGGATCAACAGTTTCTCATGGAGATGCGCGGGTGGATGGTGGCGGTGGCCACGCTCTTCGTCGGCATAGCCTTCCAGGCGGTGATGCAGCCGCCGGGCTGGATGCCCAAGGGCAACTGGCTTGCAGTATATCGTAACAGTTACATGAAGCATCATGGGACGACGACGGCTGCCTCCTTCTCTCATGCTGATGGGCCCGCGATGCTTTCTCCTTCCCCTGGTCCTGCTCCTGCCATCACTGCTGGTGAAGCTCGGATGGCATACTTCTACGAGTTCACAAACGCGACTACTTTCGGGATAGCACTTTCCTAGTGGTAAGCCTGCTGCTGATGACAAAAAATCCCCCGCCTAGGCGTACCATGAAATACGTGAAAGTTTGCGTGGCGGCCCTCGCCATGACCGTCGTCATTACCTTCGTCCTGGGCACCTCTGACGTGCCAAGTATTCAGTACTGGATTGGAGTTTACACTGCGGCTTACGCCGTATTCACCATTGCGTTTGTCTGGTCAGACGACATTTATAATAAATTTATAAAAAAGTTACTTCGTCAGGACCAAAGTACGTAGGAGCTAGCATGCATTAAAATTATAATAAAAGAAGTACATATATAGTAGGCCTGGATTATGAGTAGGATTGGCTGTGGGAAGTCATCAAATGTTGAGATCATCTTGCATGTAGTCCGCGTGTGCTAGAATATATACTTTCTTTTAGCTTGTGAAGCATATGTACATATAGAGTCGAGAGGTGCTTTCATATTTTTCTTTTTGACAGTTGCACTAATATTAAATTATAAATGAATGGTAGATGGTGATTATTTACTCCTTCGATTGGTTTAAGATTAGTACAATATGTATTAGGAGGAAAGCATGGAAGCACTACTCGATCACTTTTCGAGCTCCATGACATTTTTTTTGCAAAACTAGCTTCCTTCGCATCGAAATTGCAAATCTAGCCCTCTACCCACCACGGAGGTGCTCTCTCGCTGCGGCAGTAACCTCCCACGCCGCTCTGCCGCAAAGATGCCAACGCCTTGCACTCGCCAACCGCTGTTCGTGCTCATCCTCGCCAGCCAAGACTCGCTAGTCGCTAAGGCCCCGGACTCAAAGCAGATAAGTGTCACCGTCAGGCCTTCGGGGAGAGTGCACTAGATTTACAATTTCGGTAGAAAAACAGTTAGTTTTGCAAAAAAAAAAAAATTACATGAGCTCGAAAAATGATCACTTCGATCCTGCACATGCATACTAGTATTTGTTTATTTGATGCACACCGCAGCTGATCTGATCTGCCAACGATCTTCAATTTTCTTTGCCAGTTTGCCACCTATATTTATCTATCTTAATTAATTTCAATGTATGTACGTAGTGTACATGAACTACGTACCTCTTGCACTTCAAAACGCATTGAATAAAATACATGTATCTGTTTCACATGCTAAAAGAAAAGCATTCTTGTACCACCCCGACGCCAAACGCGCCCCGGATGCTACCAAAAACCCTGCTTCACTAGCGACACCACTCGGACCCACACGTCTAGAGGGGTGACCAAAACACGATAATTCTCCACAACAAAATCAATTGAACTGAGAATTACCGAAGAAGCCATAGCAACCTACTACCTTCACTAAATTGACTGCAACCAAGCACTAACTTCTAAAACCGGCTTAAAACTAAGTCACCGAATTTACAAAATTTCGCATAACCTCTCTAGACAAAAGGACATCCACTCAGCAGATGTAAAACATTGCGCTTAAAATATATATCACACACCCCTTTCCAGATGACACATTCTAGCGCATCCTTAGATAATCAATCACATCACCAATCGGCAACTAGCAAACTACGCAACTACGGATAATACATTACAACCAACTTAGATACAACCAAACTTTATGAGACACTAATTGAATTAATGACCGAAGTCGTGTATGTGCCACTATTCCCATCCCGGCGAGACAGCTTCAAGGTACCTAAAACAAGAAACAAACAAGCGTGAGTCCAAGACTCAGCAAAGTGCAACAAGTAGAAAAGTAAGGAATTCGACTCAAGTACAACTACTTCAAGACTCAAAGCAACAGATCCTTTAATTGACATCCGTAACAAAAGAAACAGTTTGAATTTAAATAAATCCAAAACGCAGGAACACAATTTCTTCACTATTAAACATAACCATTTCTTAATTGAAATCATCCAGTAAAAGAAGCAAGAGCTAGTCCCACTTACCACCTCCAACTCAGAAACGTAACTAAACATTACTCATGCCTCAATAACATTTCGTGATGAGTCCACGACTAATCCTCAACTGCCATTCCATTCTCATCAATTAACATTTATCAATTGCAACACATAATGCAATGCAATGCTTTTATAACGCTCATGCTCAAAATGCAACCTTTTAGCCTATACAGATAGCCGAGTGCCCACCCGCTTGTGCACCTCAATCCCAACCATCCTGTGGCGGGGCCTACTTACCGACTCGCTCCCATCCGAGATAGGACTACGAGGTAGGACTTTCAGACTACTACGTGTGAGTACAGAGACCCACATCAACATGGGTCGCCTCTTCTGTAATGAATGCGCAAATGCAAGTGACATGTTTATGAGTACGACGCAAACATGAATATAACATGCAAATTATCATTTAATCACTTTATCCCTTGCATCAATATAACCATACTCATTTGTACAGTTCATAATGCATTACAATAATAGAAATTGAATAACTTACTTTCCCCTTGCCAATCATTCATCCATCCTCATTATCATGCTAAGAACAACTTCTAGATATACTATTAATCATAATCAAATCATTAGAATTTTCAAACTTTTATCGTAAGCAAAACATTTACAACCCTACTAACGCTCAAGGGGATGCACTTGCCTTTAACCTCGGCGAGAAACTGATGGCCCATTGCAGCGCTAGAAATCACCAACCCTAGAGAACAGCAACCCAAAATAGGGCAAGGCACGATTGTCACATTCACAAACTTAACGGAGATTAAAGAAGCAATTAAATAAGAGTATAATAGCACACTACTTGATAAGGGACTTTATACAATTCAAGATAACTATGGCATTGATAACTCTAGAATACAAAACAACAGTAAATGTATCCTCATACTAATACACATCACACAGAAAGACTTCAGAGTCAGTACACACCATTCGAGACTAAGCACATCTTTTTGACACTCATATATCACCTTGCTCAAAAACTACACACCTAAATCATGAGCATAAATTGACAAATTCGAGATCATCAACCAAATTCTATATCTCAATAAAATGAACCATCATCTGCCACACATATTTCACCTATGTTCTAACTAATTGACTCGATCAAATCAACGCAAAGCATACATGAATCTAGGACCTAGGGTCCACTCAACTAATTGCAGGTGGACACTCAAGGTTGGGGACGCAGACCTGAGTAAGACATGGACCAATAAGACAATAACAATGTTGATCATTTCGTATGTTTCCCACTAGCTCATTCTTTTCATTATGTGTGTACAGCTTATACCAAACATCTACAATACTAAGTTCCTACCGAATCGACTTAGAAGACACTCATAGGCTTAAAAGAGTTATGACCAAACAAGAAGCAATGCACATAGAACATTTGTTTTGTGGTTGAACATTTTCTTCACCGCAAAACAATTAGTGCTTAGCTTTCAAAAATTTCGAGCTTGTAAAAAGAAAGACAAACTCAAAGACATGACGTAATCCTTCCATCCAAACAACAAAGTGCTAAGCAATTAAGTCCAGAAACCACCTATTAACTCTTTACATCAAGATTGGCACATTTCGTAATTCAACACAGTTCACCCATACATGCAGCAATTCCATATTAAAAGACAGTCTACAACCATACTCACTAGCAAAACAAATTAGGGAGAAAAGAGACCATCACTTCAATCTCATGAAAACCTAGCTAAGCATTTCATCGAACACTTGGCAGGCATACTAGAAACCAAAATACCACAAATTTCATTGCTTGAGCTCTCACCACAAGAAGCAAAGGGGGAGAGCATGGTCGCCGGTGTCAGCCGCCGAATGATGTCAGCCGCTCTCGCTTTCATCGCCGCACTGCTTCCATCCGCCGCCGCGCCGCCCAAATGGCCAAGCACGGACGGTCATTGCCGTCTGCTCAAGTTGCCGCCGCTTCGATGGTCGGCTGGCGCCGCCAGAGGGGGAAAAATCGACTAGGGGCGACGGCAGGATTATGACCAGGCGACGCCAGGATGGCCTGGGCGACGCCAGGTAAGATGACGTGGCAGAGCAATGCGCCATGAGGTGGTTCGGCCAGCAAAACAACATGGGGAGGAATCGATTCAGGAGATGGCAAGCTCAGCCCAAGGGGGCAGTTGGCCAGAGCATAGAATCGGGAAGAGTTGGCCGGCTGGTTGAGGAAAAGATCTTCGGCCAAGGGGTAGAAGAAATAACAGCCACAAGAAAAAAAGGAAGAGAGAGAGAGAGATTAGGTAAAAAGTAAGTGGAGAAGGAAATTCCGACAATACCCCTCTCAAACCTAAATCTTCAATCCTAACCTTGGAAAACTTTAAATTTTTTTTAACCGCAAGGCGACAAAACTTTCTCTCCTAATAAAATCCTTGAATTTACGAAGACAAAACAATTCCAAATGTAAACCCCGGTAAATGATTTATGTATTACACTCTTCCTTTAATGTAATTCGACCTCTAATTCGACCACAACGAAAACACCAACAAGAATATCGAAACAAAATACAAAGTAAGGATATCCAAACAACAACCGTATTTCATGCAAGAGGAACTCCAAAAGTCAGCCCACTTTCTTCCAATAAAAAGAAGCAAGTAACTTAACTCATTCCACCCTTTTCGAATCAACACTCACTTTACCTCCTTAAATTGGCATGGCACAAAACTCGAAGCTGTGCCTTTCTCAAGCTTTATGCTCTATTTCACCCACTAAGGGACTTAATCAAATTAATTGATATGCCAAGTCCCACATCAACAAAACATACCGCTAGCACAAGATACTCTGAGGTAACTCAGACTTAACTTTCTCTTAGCCATAAAGCATACTACAACTTTTAATCAGCGATTCCACTCTAAAGGACAAGGTGCCAACCTCTAAACCCGACTCCAATTCCTTTTTCAGCTTCAATCTAATCTCTCTTCTTAACCATTTTACCACATTTCACCTTACTCATGACAACAAAATTGACACAGGGCCTTTTTTTATTCTATCATGCCCCTAAGCCAAATCTATATCAACCAAGCATTCATATCATCCGCTTAATCATCCCGGGTTCTCAACTGGAACCCCAAAGAATCAAATACAAATAATCCCATCTTTTTCAATTGATTAATCTTTTAAATAAAAAGACCAGAATCAACCCATGCCATCGAAGTACGTAGTCCACATTGGCAATATATATATATATATATATATATTCCAATCGCATGTCTACAATATACAATTTCCTATCCTCCCCTAGGAATATCTCACACCCAAGGACAACTAGCTAAATTAAATGTTCGCCACAGAACACTTTACAATCAACTTGCTATCCCCTTCTTTACAAACAACGATTCTCCCAAACATTTGCATCGACATCACAAGACCCCATCATAACCCACCTTTAAACTACTTGCGGTCAACGCCTAGCTCATGCTAGGACCACAAATCAATACCAAACCACACTCAGTTCTTTTCTTAAGAGGGTCTCGCCCTCACATTCTTTTACTCACATAATCAAGCCCAAGAGTATAAATCCTTATTATGCTCAACACTATCCCACGAACAGTCATATTCTTTAACTCCAGCTAGAATGCGAAAGAAATACAATTCTCTTTAAACCAAATGAACCACACACATCATCTTGATCCAACAACACTAAAATTTACCTTGGAGAGAAACTTGGTAGAATCCACTCTTCACTCATTTTCTTTTCCAACCGACTCGCAAAGAAAAACCCGATTCTCTATCATCACATAAACCATGCTTAACATTCGCAAATCAATGCAATAAAATTTCTCATCGGGAAGAACTCCAATTAAAAGAGAAGCCCCACACAAAACTTTGATAGGAGCCCTCAAACCAGAACAGCTCATCTCGCTTTTACCAAAGCAAAACCTCTTATTTTAACCAAAATCAACATTTTGGAAGAGAAAACCGATTCTCAAGTTAAACACCTGCACCCACAAGCACCACAAATTCTCTCAAAGAGAAAAGGGAAACTCATTCCCAATAGAAACCAATTCACCATCAAGATCAATTACGAAACATTCATAAGAATCAGCTCTAGACAACAAGAGTTACAATTAGTTTCAGCTTAAGAGCTTCCATCACCATCCCTCATGTCTATCTATTCCCTTCAGATATAAATTCCAAGTTAATCCATTTTGTACGCTACGAAGCGCAATGCAACCATACACTCTTGGGTGTAAACCCCAAATTCATTCATATAAGCTAAACAACTTAGCCAGGACAAAAGTTTGGCATGATTCAATGAAATAAAGGGTTCAAAATTCATCAACCGATTACTTCAAAATCACTCCATCCCCCATTTCGCTCATTAAGCCTACTCCAGAACTTAACCAAAAGGCATACACTCCCTTAAAGTCATACAATCAATTGAATCCATAAATGATTCTAACAAATGATGATCCCACTCACCATAATCCATAAAATAAGGCTTCAAGATGTACATTTGTTAAAGATAATAACCCGATCATTCACACAACCATTCCATATATATATATATATATATATATATATATATATATATATATATATATATATATATATATATATATATATATATATATATGTCCATTCTGTGATTACACATTGATTAAGTCATTTAGTTGGTCCGCAATTTACTTGACCCAAAAACAACATAAACCCACAATCCTCACGTCTCTACCCTATCCCTTACTATAATCGATTCATCAAACAGAAGATCCTTAACCTCCTCAATCAATGTCAATATTAGCCTTAATGGTACGCAATCCCGTGCATCCCAATCAATTCTTTGACTCGCAATAGTTCGCATAAAAATACTAGTCATCCTTCACTTCGGATTCTACCATCACAAATTCACATTAACCAACTTGGTACTTTACATCATCTCGATGTTTCTAACCATGCATCACAAAGCTTAAATTTCAAACATCCCTGGGTCACCTACCCACCGAAAAAAAGAACAAGATGCTAACCCCAACCCTTTAAATAACACGACAACTCACAACATAAACAACACCAATAAACATTTTCTTTCCAGGAAACCCATCCATAAATCACAAAGGATCACGATTCTCAAATGCCCAAGTCCGGTATGCAAAACTCTTCAAGTAAATCTCAAGATTTACAACTTCCACTAAGGAAGGTGTATACAAAAGAAAACCAAAGATCAACCAAATCTTTTTCAGAAGACCTTAACATCGAAAAATCCACACGACTTAAGGTTTGCACCAAGAAAACTTCAATAACTTTCTTAAATGAAGAGATAAACAACCACAAGAACAATGCCTTACCTTTCTCCACAAAGCAAACAATCAAACTGAACACCAAAATGGTAGCAACCGAAATCCAAAAGGATTCATCACTAGTCTCTTTCTCTTTGTCCCTAACCACTAAAGGCAAAAGAATCCAACTTTCTCTACCCACTCTCTAACTATGGCGTAAAGGACAACTACCCTCACCTGAAAGAGGTTCTCAAACTTAAAAGTGGCTTTAACCGGCTACACCAACATCCAAGACCCTTAACACAGTCAAAAGTGCAAGGACGAAAACATAATGATTCAAACAATCCTTTTATAATCAAAGCAGTATGCAACAATAGTTTAACATTCAACATCAAAACTTAAACACAATATTTAAGCGTAATGCAATAATACCCATCCCTTCCTACTGTGCACCAGAGTGTGTCAAGTTTTAAGTTAATGAACCATGCTATTCCAGATTTTAAGGTTATTGCCTTAAGGCCAAATTTTTAAAGGAATAGAAACCTATGCCGTGTTTCTAATTTCACGCAAAGAAAATTTTAGTTTACTCTAGAGTAATTCGCTACATTCACTTGCCACGACCTAAAGCCCGCCCGATACTAACTTTAACACTTGACGCCAAACGCGCCGTGATGCTACCAAAACCCAAATTTCACTAGCGACACCACCGGACCCACACGCCCAGAGGGTGATTAAAACACGATAATTCTCCACAACAAAACCAATTGAATCGAGAATTACCAAGAAGCCATAGCAACCTACTACCTTCACTAAATTGACTGCAACCAAGCACTAACTTCTAAAACCGCTTAACTAAGTCACCGAATTTACAAAATTTCGCATAACCTCTCTAGACAAAAGGACATCCACTCGCAGACGTAAAACATTGCGCTTAAAATATATATCACACACCCTTTCCAGATGACACATTCTAGCAGTGTCCTTAGATAATCAATCACATCACCAATCGGCAACTAGCAAACTACGCAACTACGGATAATACATTACAACCAACTTAGATACAACCAAACTTTATGAGACAAGAATTGAATTAATGACCTAAGTCGTATGTGCCACTATTCCCATCCCGTGAGACACTTCAAGGTACCTAAAACAAGAAACAAACAAGCGTGAGTCCAAGACTCAAAGAAAGTGCAACAAGTAGAAAAGTAAGGAATTCGACTCAAGTACAACTACTTCAAGACTTAAAGCAACAGATCCTTTAACCGACATCCAGACAAAGAAGCAGCTTTGAATTTAAATAAATCCAAAATGCAGAACACAATTTCTTCACTATTAAACATAACCATTACTTAATTGAAATCATCTAGTAAAAGAAGCAAGAGCTAGTCCCACTTACCACCTCCAACTCGTAAACGAATTCAAACATTACTCATGCCTCAATAACATTCCGTGATGAGTCCACGACTCAATCCTCAATGTCATTTCCATTCTCATCAATTATCATTTATCAATTGCAACACATAATGCAATGCAATGCTTTTATGCTCATGCTCAAAATGCAACCTTTTTAGCCTATATCAGATAGCCGAGTGCCCACCCGCCTGTGCACCCTCAATCCCAACCATCCTCGGTATGAGCCTACTTCATCGACTCGCTCCCATCCGTAGATAGGACTACGAGGTAGGACTTTCAGACTACTACGCAGGTGAGTACAGAGGCCCACATCAACATGGTCGCTTTTTCAGTAATGAATGCTAAATGCAAGTGACATGTTTATGAGCACGATAGAAACATTAATATAACACGCAAATTATCATTTAACCACTTTATCCCTTGCATCAACATAACCATACTCATTTGTACAGTTCATAATGCATTACAATAATAGAAATTGAATAACTTACTTTCCCCTTGATTGCCAATCATGCATCCATCCTCATTATCATGCTAAGAACAACTTCTAGATATACTATTAAACATAATCAAATCATTAGAATTTTCATACTCTTATCGAAAGCAAAACATTTAACACCCTACTAACGCTCTAGGGGATGCACTTGCCTTTAACCTCGGCGAGAAACTGATGGCCCATTGCAGCGCTAGAAATCACCAACCCTAGAGAACAGCAACCCAAAATAGGGCAAGGCACGATTGTCACATTCACAAACTTAACGGAGATTAAAGAAGCAATTAAATAAGAGTATAATAGCACACTACTTGATAAGGGACTTTATACAATTCAAGATAACTATGGCATTGATAACTCTAGAATACAAAACAACAAAGAATGTATCCTTATACTAATACACATCACACGTAAAGACTTCGAGTCAAGACACACCATTCGAGACTAAGCACATCTTTTGACACTCATATATCACCTTGCTCAAAAACTACACACCTAAATCATGAGCATAAATTGACAAATTTGAGATCATCAACCAAATTCTATATCTCAATAAAATGAACCATCATCTGCCACACATATTTCACCTATGTTCTAACTAATTGACTCGATCAAATCAACGCAAAGCATACATGAATCTAGGACCTAGGATCCACTCAACTAATTGCAGGTGGACACTCAAGGTTGGGGACGCAGACCTGAGTAAGACATGGACCAATAAGACAATAACAATGTTGATCATTTCTGGTATGTTTCCCAGCTAGCTCATTCTTTTCTTCATGTGTGTACAGTTTATACCAAACATCTACAATACTAAGTTCCTACCGTAATCAGACTTAGAAGACACTCATAGGCTTAAAAAGAGTTATGACCAAACAGTAAGCAATGCACATAGAACATTTGTTTTGTGGTTGAACATTTTCTTCAGTCTGGCAAAACAATTAGTGCTTAGCTTTCAAAAATTTCGAGCTTGTAAAAAAGAAAGACAAACTCAGCACATGACAGAATCCTTCCATCCAAACAACAAAGTGCTAAGCAATTAAGTCCAGAAACCACCTATTAACTCTTTACATCAAGATTGGCACATTTCAGAATTCAACACAGCCACCCATACATGCAGCAATTCCATATTAAAAGACAGCCCACAACCATACTCACTAGCAAAACAAATTAGGGAGAAAAGAGACCATCACTTCAATCTCATGAAAACCTAGCTAAGCATTTCATCGAACACTTGGCAGGCATACTAGAAACCAAAATACCACAAATTTCATTGCTTGAGCTCTCACCACAAGAAGCAAAGGGGGAGAGCATGGTCTGCGGTGCCGCTTGGCCGAATGATGTCGCTGCTCCGGCCGCTTGTTGCCGCTTCGGCCGTTTTGTTGCCGCAACTCCACCGCCGCACGGACGGCTGTCTGTTGCCGCTCAAGCCAAGTCTGCTGTCAAGTCACGATGGTCTGGGCGCCAAATGATGGGGAAAAATCGACTAGGGGCGACGGCAGGGAAGATGACCAGGGGCGACGCCAGGGGGATGGCCAGGGGCGACGCCAGGGGAAGATGACCAGGGCAGGAGCAATGCGCCATGAGGTGGTTCGGCCAGGAAAACAACATGGGGAGGAATCGATTCAGGAGATGGCAAGCTCAGCCCAAGGGGGCAGTTGGCCAGAGCATAGAATGGGGAAGAGTCGGCCGGCTGGTTGAGGAAAAGATCTTCAGCCAAGGGGAAGAAGAAATAACAGCCACAAGGAAAAAGGAAGAGAGAGAGAGAGAGATTAGGTAAAAAGTAAGCGGTGAAGGGAAATTCGGACAATACCTCTCTCGAACCTAAATCTTGAATCCTAACCTTGGAAAACTTTAATTTTTTTTCTTTACTGCGAGGCGACAAAACTTTCTCCCGAATAAAATCCTTGAATTTACGAAGACAAAACAATTCCGGCCAGAAACCCTGGTAAACGATTTGCTGTATTACAATTCTAGTGCACGCGTACTACATGCAAGATGATCCCCACACTCAATCCTACTCATAATCCAGACCAACTATATATATCTTCAATCAGCTAGTTTGCCACCCGTATGTATCGATCTTAATTTGTGAGTGGTACGTACGTGTGAAACCTGTAAACCCAAAATGCGTGCACAGCTATTTTTTTTTCATTGCCAGTTTGCCACCCATATGTATCGATCTTAATTTCAATGTACGTACGTA